>PVIC010002692.1:0-75050 GCA_004025085.1 Thryonomys swinderianus | reverse complement strand
CTACAATATATTTCTATCTTAGGTTTAATAGGAAAATAGAGCTTCATAGATTTGAGAATTGATTCAGAGCATTTCCCTATCTTTTCTTCAAATATATTTATTGCTCTTCCACTAATAGAATCAAACATACTATCAGGAGTATCAATTAACTTCATGCAGCTGTATAATTTGGGATTGCAAACCCTACTTAGAGGCAATCTTTTTCTAGAGGACTTTCATCTTCTCTTTTTTTCAAGGGAAAAAGAACATAATGTGTTTCTATTTAAATCTCAGTCCAGTCAATAACAACTCAGGAGATTTTGTGGTAGGTCAACTTATTTTCCCTATACATACATATGTACATACATACATACATACACACACACATATATATATGTATGTGTGTACATATATATATGTATACACACACACACACACACACACATATATATATATATATATATATATATATATATATATATATATATATATATATATATATATATATCTCACAAAGGGTATACTCCAAAAAATGCCTTTAAAAAAATCAGTGAACTGCAGCCTAAATCTCTGTATTCTGAGTCATATATAGTCTCAAAAAACAAAGCAAAGTTTCAGGAAACAAAAATAGTAATAAAATTTAAGGCCTAGAAAAATCCACCAATGTCTTGAGTCAACTGCCACAAAATTGGAAGTAAATGAAATCGAACATATCTCCAGGTACAGAGCCTGTGCAATGCCAAGCAAATGAATATGATCCTACCAGCAGATGTGATGGAGGCAAAACCAGCTAAGCCAAATGGACAAAGGAAGTGCCAGGAACCTTAAAGAAATCAGAAAAATGAATTCAGGAACCAGTCCTGGCAGCCTCACAGAGAGCCTATGTAAAGACTGCAGCCGCAACGGATATGCTACGACCACCTGTAAGAACACATGCTGCTCTCTTCTTGGGAAGAAAACTAGGGTTTCTTTTTTTTCCCACTTGTGGCAAGTAGAGGCTCTTCAAAGGCAATACTTTCACAGTAGAGGGCTGAATTTTCTTTTTTTTTTTTTTTTTTTTTTGAGACAGGGTCTCGCTTTGTAGTTCAGGCTGGCTCTGAGCTCACTATGTAGCCCAGGCAAGCCTCGAACTCAGCAATCCTCCTCTCTCTGTCTCCCGAGTGCTGGGATTACAGGCGTGAGCCACCACGTCCGGCATTGTGAGGGCTGAATTTTCAAAATAGAGCAAACCTCATGAATCCATTTCCCCAATTAACACTAAGCCTAAAGGAAAAAAAACAAGAGAATATGTACCCTCTCGTTTCAATTTTGCCACCAACTCTTGGCCTGGGTACTGTCCATGGACTATTTTGTAAGCTGTCCTTCAGTGTCACCCAGGAGCAGAATGGCAGTTCATGCAATTCTGCAGAGGGAGAAAAGATCAAGTCCATTTGTGTAACCCATATGGATCTGCTTATTCTGGAGGAAGATTTCATAGTAACTGGAATAATATCTGAACTGAATATCTTTCTCCATAAATATTGCTTCTTCCAGTTAAGGATCCAGGAAGAGTCAAGCAACAGTCAGTTCAAGGTTCAGCCCATACGAAGTTACCTGGGGGACAATGATCTCTTGTGTACAAATGGTGGGAAACAATGCAAGTCTCACCGACAAACAAGTGACCAAGAACCAGAGACCACTGGATAGCCAGGAAAGCTGGAGGAAGAGGAGGTAAGTCTATGGGTTCCTTCCATAAAATACCCTATAGTTGTTTAAAATGTCTGTATTATTTTAAAGGTAATTTTCTAATATATACTTCAGAGTGTTAGTTATGCTAAAATATTAATAGAATACAATAGACATCATTAATTAATAAAAATTTAAAGAACCAGTACAGGAAATTGGCTGGCTTTCTTAAGGAATTGAGAATTAGATTTTTAATGAAATTCCACATATTTTCTTCAACTCTGAATTAATAAATGGAATAATTAATTGATAAATAATGGAAAATATATGACAAATTATAGAATATGTCTAAACTAAATATTAAAAGCACCTTGAGACAATAACTCTGCAATTTAAAAAAAAACTTATATGCAAAGTTTTGCAGAAATTTGAACAATTAGGAATGAAAAGAAATTAAAGGAAAGAATTCTATTCCCTAAAATTTTTTATGGCAACCACAGAGCTATTGTAACAGGACAAGGAGTTAATTGGCTACAAAGTTTATTCACAGACTTAGTGATGCTGTGCCTGTTTCTGTGGCAACATAAAGATAGTTGTGGAATATGAATCTTAGTCTGATCATAATTAGAGCCCCAATATAGACACAATTCATATCTGCAGAATATTCTCTACCATGGCAACGGAGACTATTCAGACTCTACTTATTTCTGGGGATACTGAAAGATTTAAACCTCCAAACAGCCACACAAAATGGCTTAGGCTTTGCAGCAGACTGGATCCAAAATAAATTGTATTCATTTCTTTTTTTAATTTAAATTTTAAGTAATGAGGATTGAACCTGGGGCCTTCAACTGAGCTACTGCCATAGCCTCCTATTTTAAAATTTTAAGACAGGGGTCTCACAAAAATTTCCAAGGCTGGGCTTGAACCTGTGGTTTCTGCTGTTTCAGCCTCCCAGAGCGCTCAGATTATAGGCATGGGGCACAGTGCCCAGTTTGTAGTTTACTTTGCATTCCACATCACTGTTAGCCATGTCTTCTCATTTTTTATTATTTATTTATTTTTTTAAGATTGTTGTAATTTTTTTTTTTGAGACAGGGTCCCGCTTTGTAGTTGAGGCTGGCTCTGAGCTCACTATGTAGCCCAGGCAAGCCTCAAACTCAGCATCCTCCTGTCTCTGCCTCCCAAGTGCTGGGATTACAGGCGTGAGCCACCAAGCCCAGCACTGTGGTATGTGGTATTGATTGCTGGTGGGCGTGAGTCACCACGCCCAATATTTTATCATTGTATGTGGTAATAGCGATCGAACCAGGGACCTTACACTTGCTAGGCAGGCACTGGAACTACTGAGCTAAATCTCCAGCCCTGTTGTAAATTTTTGAATTGAATTCTTTATTGGTACATTTTATATACAGCTCACAATCACACTCAATACTGGGGAATTTGTACCAGTACATGACAGAGTTAATTCTTATTTTTTTACCCATATTCCTACCCACGGTACATCCCCCCAACCCCCATATACATGTGCTTTCTTTTTTCTTTTCTTTCAAATCATATTTATTCTTTTCCCCTCAAAGCTGTGTCCTCTTAACCAACTTATATTAGTGGGGACGTTACTAACTAAAATGTATTTAAAAGTTTTTATACACGAAAAACTAAAGCCCAGAAAGATAAATGGCTAATTTCAGTCCTTTGTAGAGCATATCCTAGAACTCTGATGAAAGATCTGCCATCTCATGAGGCCCTGCTTCCTAGTTCATGGATGGTGTCTTTGAGCTATGATTCCACATGTTGCAAGGGTCAAGGGATCTTTTATGAATTAATCATCTCCCCAAAACATTACCTCCCAATATTATTTGGAGATGAACTCAAGCATTCAGAACATTGTATTAAGCCACCAGCATATTTTCTGGGGGGGAACTACTGATATAGTAATTTGCCTACACTTTTTCTCTTTGCCATGAATTTCTTCATAGACTGAGATTGCCTTAGTGTCTCTTGCTTTCCCTATTCACTACTGCTTATGTTTACCTTAATAAAATTTAAATTATAAAAGTATTTAACATACCAAAGGAAGAAAAACAAATATCCTAGCCCTCAGACATGTAAGCTCAAAAATCAAGTCTTGCTACAGTTTCTAATGTGTTACAAAAAATGCTGGGGCAACACAACACTGGAAACTCCTTTCCCTAGAAATAATTAACAGAAAACTATGATAGCTAAAACTCTTACTCGGGCACCAAATATTCAACAGATGTACAAAATTGAGTACAAAAGTCCATTCATTCTGTTTGCATATAAAACAAAGCTCGGTTCATATAATAGCCCCTCAGTGAAAAGTTAACTTAGATTGAAGTTTGGTAAGTCTAAAAGGGTGGGAGAAAATTTTTAAATATTTTAAGTAGTTGCATATAGTTTTTTGGCAAAGAAGAATATATTGTTCTCCATCTGTTCCTATGTTTTATGATTGTTTTTCTAATAATGTGTGTGATATTTCCTGGTTTTGAAATTTCCTGATTGGCAGAGTTTAAGATTAAATGTGAAGATTGTACTTCTCCCCTAGGTGGCTGTTAGGAAGCATCTGAATCATAGTTATCTGTTAGTGATCTCAAGGGCCTCTCCCTAGTAAATAAACATTTCGTATACATTACACTACTACATTTACAGCCATTGCAGGTTTTGATCTAAAGTAGCCATTTTTTTTCCTGGTTTATCAAATCATATGCTTCCTAAGCAAAACAAGGGCATGGGCTGCGAGATCCTTGTTTTACACATATTAAAATAGCTAGCTCTGAGCCTATAAAGAATACAGGCAGTGAAGCTTCATGGATATAATCTACACAATTCCTAATTATGGCAATCCAGTATACGTGTGTGTGTGTGTGTGTCTTAATTTTGGCTCTATTAAATTACAAAAACAAAAGTAAAACAATGATGTAAATTATAAAAATGTGGCCACCAGAAGAAAACATATAGGGGTCACAGTGGAAGACTATGTCTGCCAGTGGAGCTGTATGAAGGATAGGTGCCACTCAGTGGTCTACTGAAGTTGAAAAATGACATGGATGTCAACATTCCAAAAAAGAAAGTAAGTAAACTTTTCCAAACTTTGAAGTGTAATTAAAATAGTATCTTTTGCTCTTCTTTAAACAGATAGTTGGATAACTGCACCAAGCTCTGCCATCTCCATTATTCACGTCGTGTTCTTTCCTTCTCCTGGAATCCCTACCTCTTCTTTGGTGGATAAAACCTTTCTTCTTTCAGTCTTCCCTCAAGTGTTTCCTCCCTAGTGTGAACTCCTCTAACCTTCAGATAGCCATGATGTTCTTTCCCTCTGTCCCTACAGCATATCCTATGAACTCTAACCTAGTTACTTTGTAATTTGTAAACCCATAGGTCTTTCAAGGCAAATACTTCATGTTTCCATATGCAAGACCCACAGAACTCTAATAAACTTACTGGGTTGTCAGTAAGTTTACAATGCCTCCATGAAATGGTTTTCAGAGTAAGGCCTTTGCACCTTGGGGAGAGATTCTAAGATTTTTTAGAGGAGCTGCAGTTAAGTCTACTTTTATGATAGTACTATGGAAGTCATTTGTCTTTTTCACTGTGTTGACTTTTGGACAGGTGGAACAGAAAAACAATGGTAAGTGCAACAACTGAGGTCAGACCTTGAATTCAGTCAATGACAATAAACACAGCAATTGGTCACCGTGCTCTTCATTGTCTTGCACTTGCAGAAAATACAGGGCCAATTCCACTTAGGAACGTCCTTGACAAAGCAGTAAAAACGTTAATTGCTTTAAATGTTGAACCCTGAGTACATGTCTTTTTAATCTTCTGTGTGATGAAATAGGCTGGATGGGGTGAAAGCACTTCTCCACTCTGTATTAGAAATACTTTTCTCAAGAAAAGTCCTATTCTGATTGTCTGAGTTGCAGCTGAATTGCAGGATCTTTGTCGAAGCATCATTTGTACTTAAAAGAACCATTATAAGAATCAAGTACATCATGTACAGGTGTAAATTCTCAAAGATGAATGTGATCATAATGTATATTTAAGATGTACCAATAAATTCAAATTAAAAACAAATAAAAGAATCAACAGGTAAACTATCATTGCTCACACTTGGGATTTGGCAAAGATATTCTCATCACTGAATGGACTAAAAGCTCTACTTCAAGGAAAATATTTGTCATTGTGATGCAAATTATAAAATTCAAATTTTTTCACTGAACATTGCACTTTGGGATATTTGTGTCTCCTGCTGTATTTGATAGCTTCCCAATACTTCAGGACTTTTATGAGGGGATCCATGTTGATATTTAGGAAATCTTTATAAAGAACTATGTCACCATTTGGAGATCTCTGTATTAGCTCTAGTCCTCTGAAAAGCAAATGCTAAGATGGGAATAGATATTCATAAGACTTGTAAGTAGTGGTGTCTGTGAAATATAAAAAAAGAGGGCCAGGAACATGGACATAGCCCTCAGACAGAGTGCAGGTCTGACAGCTGTGAAGGAGACAGGGAAGGCAACACTAATAGTTGCATGAATGTTTCTCATGGCAAGTCTGGAGTCAATGCCTCCCATTCAAGAAACAGTGCACCTACATGGATGCAAACGCACCAGTGCTCTCCCTTTATTGAGTCCTTGGATGTGACAGTTTTGGTAAGTGTGACCCTTGGATAAATGCTGAGAATCCAGGGTCTGCCAGTCAATTATATTCACTCAAATAGGAAATGCATTCCCATGCCACCACCACCAACACAGTGGAGTAAACTGATTTTTTCCACAGGATCCATGGATGTTGTCACATAGTCAGAACTAGATGAATTATTCACTTAACTGAAAAAAAATTCATTGATATGAATGATGTTTCAGATTTCACATTATAGCTTACATTTCAGTAGCATTTAATATTTAAGAATCCACCATTTGTTGGGTTTTGATATAATATCAAAAATAGCTTTAATCACCCAAAAATGCTATTAAAATACCTTTCTTCTCTTCAGTCATATATTCATGTGCAGCCAGATTTTCTTTATATATCATAATTCCACAAAATGAACATGCCTGAACAGATGGAATAAGACACAAATGGAAAAACAAGTATTTTTTATTAAGCCGGGTCACAAAAAAGTCAACAAAAGTATAACATAGTGTTACTATTCTAATTATTTTCCTGGAAAAGAGTTGTCCCTAAAATGTGTTATTTGTGTTAGCATGCAATAAGGATTTTACTTATTTAAAAGAAATAAGTAAAGGGCCAGAAGGTTAGCTCAGTGGTTCCGGCGCCTGCCTCTCAAGTGCAAGGTCCTGAGTTCGATCCCTGATGGCCACATACAATGCTGGGTGTGGTGACACATGCCCACCAGCAATCAACCAGCAATCAGCACCACATACCACAGTGCTGGGATTGGTGGCTCACGCCTGTAATCCCAGCACTCTGGAGGCAGACAGGAGGATTGCTGAGTTCAAGGCTTGCCTGGGCTACATAGTGAGCTCAGAGCCAGCCTGAACTACAAAGTGAGACCCTGTCTCAAAAATAAATAAATAAATAAATACATAAAAATAAATAGGTAGATATTTTGAAAGTTTCTGCTTTAATTTCTAATGAAAAAATTGTGAATGGATATTGCCTAGATAACAAAATACCTGAGGTTTTCAATAAATTTTTATGTAATTGTACAATTTATATACATCTCACAATCACACATAATATTGGGGAATTTGTAACAATATATAACACAAGTTAATTCTCATTTTCACCCATATCCCCACCCACACACACCTCCACACCCCCTCTATACATGCTCTTTCATTCTCCTTCAGAATCATATTTATTCCTTCCCCTCATGAAATTCCCACACCAAATTTCCTTTGCAGATTTTCCATTCTAAAAAAACTGTCATACTTTCTAGAGATCATTTGCATCTACAGGTGCTCATATCAAGGAGAAGATCTGGTATTTGCCTGTGATCTATTTATCTCACTTATTAGTGTGTCTTCCAGGTGTATCCACTTGCACATGAATGAATCCATCTTGTCATTCTTTATGGCAGGATAATACTCCATTTAAAAAAAGAAACCCACATCTTTATCCACTCTCCAGTTGATGGGCATTTGAGTTGTTTCCACGATTGAGCTATCACAAACTGAGCTGCTATGAACAAGGGTGTACATCTGTCTTTCCAATGTGAGTTTTCACATTCTTTTGGGTATATTCCTAGCAGGGGGATAGCAGGGTCAAAGGGGACCCCTAGTCCTAGTTTTGTGAGAAATCTGTACACAGATCTCTACAATGGTCTGCAATCCCACCAACAGTGGAGAAAGATTCCTTTCTCCCCACAGCCACGCCAGCATTTATTGTTGGTTGATTTTTGTAATCATGGCCATTCTTTGTGGAGTGAGATGAAATCTCAGTGTTGTTTTCATTTGCATCTCTCGAATGACCAGTGAATGTTGAACATTTCTTCATATGCTTCTTAGCTGCTTTGACTTCTGCCTCTGAGAAGTGTCTGTTCATTTCAGATGCCCATTTTGAATTGGGTCTTTGAACTTGGGGAGGCTGATCTGTTTAAGTTCTTTATATATTGTAGATAATAGCCCTTTGTCTGATAAACAGCTAGTAAAGATTTTTTCCCATGTTGTTGGTTGTCTTAGCAGTGCCAGTGACTTTTTTGTGCAGAAGCTTTTCAGTAGAATGAGATCCCATTTGTTGATTCTTTCTGCTAGTTCTTGTGCTATAGAGGTTTTATTCATAAAGTCTCTGCCTAAGCCAATGTCTCCAAGAGTTTGGCCTAACCTGTTTTCCAGCAGGTTTATTGTTTCTGTTTTAATGTTTAAGTCTCGTATTCATTGTAAATTTAGTTTTGTGCAAGGTGAAAGAGATAGGTCTAGCTTTAGTTTTTGGCAGGTTAAAGCCCAGTTTTTCCAGCACCATTTGTTAAAGAGGCTGTCTTTCCTCCATTGAGAATGTTTGGCTCCTTTGTCAAAGATAAGGTGGCTTATTGTATCCAGGAATGTCTCTGGATGTTCTAATCTATTCCATTGGTCCTCAGGTCTGTTACTTTGCCAGTACCATGCAGTTTTTATCACATTGGCTTTATAGTAGAATTTTAAATTGGGGATTGTAATACCCCCTTGCCATGTCATGGTTGCTTAGAATTGCTTTTAGTATTCTAGATTTCTTGCAGTTCCAGATGAATTTTTGTATTATTTTCTCTAGCTCTGTGAAGTATAGCTTTGGAATTTCAATTGGAATTGCACTGACTCTGTATAGCAGTTGTGAGAATATAGCCATTTTGACATTGTTGGTTCTCCCTACTGAGGAACAAGTGATGTCTTTCCACTTTCTGATCTCTTTTACTATCTCCTTTTGCAGAGTCCTATTGTTTTCAGGGTAGAGGTCTTTCACTTCCTTTGTTAGGTTGATTCCTAGATACTTCATTTTTCAGGGTGCTATTATGAAAGGGATTGAATGCCCAATTTCTCTTTCAGTGAGTCTGTTGTTTGTGCAGACAAAGGCTGTTGATTTTTGAGCATTAACCTTGTATCCAGCAACACTACTAAATTTGGTAATTAAGTCTAGCAGTCTTTTGGTTGAGTTTTTAGGATCCTCCAGATAAGAGTATCATATCATCAGCAAATAATGACAGTTTAACTTCTTCCTTTCCTATCTTTATTCCTTTTATATCTTTGTCCTGCCTGATTGCTATGGCTAATGTTTCCAGCACTATATTGAACAAGAGTGGTGACAATAGGCATCCTTGCCTCGTTCCTGATCTTAGTGTAAAAGGTTTCAGTTTTTGACCATTAAGTATGATGCTGGCTGTTGGTTTCTCACAAATAGCTTGTATTAAATTGAGATAAAGTCCATCAATTCTGATTCTCTGTAGGGTTTTGATCATAAATGCGTGTTTGATACTGTTGAAAGCTTTCTCTGCATCTATGGGGATAGTCATATGGTTTTTGTCCTTGAGTCTGTTAATATAGTGTATTTCATTTATTGATTTATGTATGTTGAACCAGCCTTGCATCCCTGGGATAAATCTGACTTGATCAGGGTATATGATTTTCTTGATAACTCTCTGTATTCTGTTTGCCAGTATTTTATTGAGGATTTTGCATCAATGTTCATTAGAGAGATCGGCCTGTAGTTTTCTTTTTTGATGGGATCTTTCCCTGCCTTTGGAATCAGGGTGATGGTTACTTCAAGGAATGATTTGGGGAGTACTGCTTCCCTCTTGATTTCATTAAAAACATTGAGAAGTACTGCTATTAACTCTTCTTTAAAAGTTTTGTAGAACTCAGCAGTGAAGCCATAAAGGCCAGGGCTTTTCACTGTTGGTAGGTTTTTTTTTATTACGTTTTCCATTTCCCAGGTTGATATTGGGTTGTTTAACATTTTTATATTCTCTTCATTCAGCTTTGGAAGTTCATATGTGTCTAGGAATCTATCCATTTCTTCTATATTTTCCATCTTCTTGGAGTACAGATTTTCAAAGTACGTGTTTATGATCCTTTGGACTTCTTCTAGATTTGTGCTGATTTCCCCATTTTCATTCCTTATAGCATGGATTTGAGCCTTTCCTTCCTTTGTTTGATAAGGTTGGCTAAGGGTCCGTCGATCTTATTTATCCTTTCAAAGAACCAACTCTTTGATTCATTGATTCTTTATACTGTTCTCTTTGACTCCATTGCATTAATTTCTGCTCTGATCTTTATATTTTCCTTCCTAGTATGTGTTTTGGGTTTGTTTTGCTCCTCTTTTTCTAATTGTCTGAGGTTCATCATTGGATTGTTTATTTCAATTTGCTCTGTTTTCCAAGTGTAGGAATTCACTACTATAAATTTCCCTTGTAGAACTGCTTTCATTGTGTCCCATAAATTCCTGTATGTTGTGCTGGGGTTGTAAATTAGTTGTAGAAACTGTTTAATTTCTTCTTTAATTTCTTTTGTGGCCTATTGGTTGGTCAACAGAGTGTTGTTCATTTTCCATGTGTTTGTGAAGATCTTGGAATTTCTTCTGCTATTCAGCACCAGTTTCAGGGCACTATGGTCTGGTAGTATGCACAGGATAATTTTAATTCCTTTGCATTTACTTAAGCCTGTTCTGTGCACTAGAATGTGATCGATTTTGGAGAATGATCCATGAGCAGCTGAGAAGAAGGTATATTCTTGCTTTGTAGGGTGAAAAATTCTGTAGGCATCTATTAAGTCCATTTGCTCAAAAGTTTGATTTAGCTCAAATATTTCCTTATTGATTCTTTGTCCAGTTGATCTGTCAATTTGTGACAGTGGAGTATTAAAATCCCCTACTACTATTGTATTCATGGGTAATTGGATTTTCATGTCTAGTAATGTTTGTTTTATATAGTTGGGTGCATAAATATTTATGATTGTTATTTCTTTCTCCTGGATTGTTCCCTATACAAGGATATAGTGACCTTCTTTATCTCTTTTAATCAGTTTGGGTTTGAAATCTATTTTATCTGCAAACAAGATAGCCACTCCTGCTTTTTTGCAGTTTCCTGTGGTGTGCAGGATTGTTTTCCAACCCTTTATTTTCAGTCTGTGGGTTTCTTTCTCAATTAGGTGTGTTTACTGAATGCAGCAGATTGTAGGATCTTGCTTCTTGATCCAATCTGCTAGTCTGTGTCTTTTAACTGGCTCATTGAGTCCATTGACATTAATGGTTATGACTGATATGGACATATTCAGAGCTGCCATATTTCCATGTTCTTGGTTCTGTTCTTCCTTGCCTTCCCCCTTTTTTATTTAGTTTCATGTTTGCCCCAATGAGTTCACTCTCCTGGGTCTCATGGGTATGGGATTTTCTGTGTTTTTCTTCAAGATGTTCTTTAGAATGGTTTGGAGTACAAGTTTCATATTTGTGAAGTTTTTCAGGTGTTCTTTATCATGGAAGTATCTTATTTCCCCATCTATTCTGAAAGATAGTTTTGCAGGATACAACAGTCTAGGTTGGAGGTTGTTTTCCTGCAGTGCTTGAAATACTTCCTTCCATGCTCTCCTTGCGTTGAGTGTTTGTGTTGAAAAGTCTGCTGCGATCCTAATGGGCTTCCCTTTGTAGGTGATTTTCTTCCTTTCTCTCACTGCTTTCAATATTTCTTTTTTTTGTTGTGCATCTGGAACCTTGATAATTATATGTCTAGGTGTAACTATTTTTATGTCATGGCCTTTTGGAGTCCTATAGGCCTAATTTATCTGTATGTCCATTTCTTTTCCTGTGAAATTTTCTGTTGTATCTCTGACAACAGCTTTTTTATGTCTTTTACACTGTCTCCTACTTGCTCAGTGACTCCAATCAGTCTTACATTATTTTTCTTTGAGTTGTCTAGAAGCAGTTGGATTGATTTCTCATAGTCCCTTGCTTTTTTCCATAGATTATATCTTTCCTGCTTGTTGGCTGCTATGCTGTCCTCTAGGTCTGAGATTCAGTTCTCTGCTTCATTCAACCTATTTGCAAGCTTTCATTCTCCTTCATCATTCCCTGGAGCTCTGCTTGAAGGTGTTTAAAAGGTTCCATTGCTTCTGCTATCTTGGATTCTATCATCTTGCTGATCTGTTCTTTAATGATGTCTCTCAATCTGGATAGTATCTCTGTTTTGATCTCAGTGATGAGCTGTGATTTCCATTTTACTAGATCTGCTTTAGTTACCATTTCCAAGAGTCCTGGTGTTTGAGTTTCAATTTACCCTATTTGTCTTTTCTCTGAATTTCCCTGTGATGGTGATCTTTGTGTCTGGTTTTTTGTATATTTTCTCATTTCTACTCTTTTTCTCATTTCTACTAATGCTATTTGTTTGATTCTTTGCCTAATGACAGGGCAATGCTTGTTGCAGTCTTCTTTCTTTCTATTACCTGGGGCCCTTTGGATGTGGCACCTTCCTGGTGTGTCCTCCTTGAATCTATAATGACCCTTGAGAGTTCTCAGTTCTAATACATCATGGGAGGTATTTGAGCAGAACAATCACATCATCTTTGTTACCATAATACAATCAGTGCCAGTATCAGCATTAAACACAGTAAATAAAATGAAAAGTTTTGTTAATTTCTATTCTGAAGACTTTCAGCTCATGAGTTGCCTCTATGTCCATATGCCAAAATTTAGAATTAATCAGCAATGTGTATACAACCTGTAGATCATAAAGATACCCCCAGAACACTTTGGGGGATAAAAGGTCACTGGGGAATCAGAGAGGTAGGGAGACAGAAGGAGAATAAAATAGAGTTAGCAGGTTTATGAAGATCACCTAGACTTGAGAAACTCATATATGCCAATAGGTAATAGAGGATAAAAGGACGTATATAAAACTGTACCAACTGTATGCTGTAAGACTTTTGGAGACTTTGTACTCCTTCTTATAATAGTACAGGAGAAGAAATAGGGCAGCCTAAGAGTCTTTCACTTCTGAGTATTGGTTCTGACAATACTCAGATAGGAGATGGTGTGGGGATAAGAGGTGAATAGAGCGATCTAGGAGTGGATGGCAAAACAGAAGCTAGATTCCCTTTTTTTAAAATCTTGTCTGGTCTCTCTCAGCATGGCTCTGGTGTGGAGGGATGCAGGAAGTGCCTCCGGTTCCTCTTGGGCCTGTGTTGTCACAATGCTGCTCTGGGGTGGGGTGGGGGCTGGCCGGCAGGCCTCAATCCTCTGTGGTGGTGATGGCGCCTGGGCCCCATACCCAAGTCCTCTGTGCATGGCTCTGGGGTGGAGCAGGGCCCATCAGCAGGCCTCAGCCCTCCCTAGCGCAAAGAGAACCAGATCAGGGCTGGTCAGCAGGCCTCAGCCCTCCACAAAGGGAACAGAATTGGTTTTCAATAATTTTTAAGAAAATAAAGTTAGCTTCTGAGGAGAAGATTTGGGAACCATTGCATGAAATTGCCAGGCATGGTTGCTCACACCTATAATTCCAGCATTCAGGAGGCAGAGGCAGGAGGATAGTTGAGTTTGAGACTTGCCTGGGCTACATAGTAAGCTCAGGGCCAGCCTGAACTACAAAGTGAGACCCTGTTTAAAAAAAAAAAAAGAAAAGAAAAAACCCAAACCCAATACTATTGCATGTAATAATCAGCACTTTCAGGCATGCACAAAGCAGAGTCAGTATCTCACAGGAGAAAGCAGGGACCACGGTTGGCAAGAGAGTAAGTAGTTCTCCAGTCAGAAAAACCAGAGTTTAGATTTTGGCTTCAATAGTTACTGAAGCACCAGGCATGTAGCTGCACACCTGTAATCCCAGCACTCAGAAGGTTGAGGCAGGAGGATCACTGTTAGTTCACAGCCATGTTGGGCCACATAGTGAGTTTAAATCCAGCATGCACTACATATTGAGACCTTATTTTTTAAAAAATAATAGCTATTGAAGAAAGTCTTCTGATAATAAATTAAGCTCTCAGAATCTGTTTCCTAATATGTAGATAATGCTATCTACTCCACATGATTTTTAAAAGATTAAATTGAGTGCAAAGTATTCACTACTGTTGAAATGAAGCAACAAAAGCTCAGTAAACTTTACTTACCTTTTGTGATTATTAATGATGTAATTACTCTACTCCTAGTAATTAATCACCATAGGAAAGGAAAAATAAGCACATCCTCACCTTTCCTTTACAGCAGAGTGTAGTAAATAATCTTTAAATGCTCCATATCAGAGCTATAAACAGTACCTGTTAAAAATTCAGATAACCAAAATGTCAGGTTAAGTTCTTCTTATCAAATGTTGCTGGCAAAAATAAATATTTGTCTAAAAAATAAATTTTAACCCTTGCCTTATTACACATTCTCTTTCTTTCTCAAAATGCTGAGACATCCAAATATAAAAACCAAAGCTATAAAGCTTTTCAAAACATACACAATCTCTTTTCAATTCTGTTGAAAGTTTTCTTGAAAAAACCCAAATTAGTAGTCAATTAGTAGAAAAAGTAATTAATTTTATCAAACAAAATTTTTGCTTTATCAAAATTAGTTTTCAAAGTGACAAACTACTGACTGAAAACAATATTTGTAATAGACCCATGTGATCACAAGAGAGTACTAACAGTGAGTAGACTATTCATAAGATGAGTGACTGAAACAAAAAGAAATATACTAAAATATCTCAATGATCTGTATATACACACCTGAAGGGAGATTACTAATAGCCAATAAACACATGAAAGTTTCTCTCTTTTTAAATTGTACTTTAAAGAAATCTGACAACACTTAATACTGGTAAAGACATGGAACAACCAGTACTTGCTTACAGTGCTATTCAGAGTACAAAACACTGCACACGTTTTGAAAAGTGTTTGGTTGTTTCTTTCAAAGTTACACATCTACCTTTCTTATGCTTCTATATATTTACCCAACAGAAAAGAAAAGTTTTGTTGTCATAAAGAAATGCATAAGAGTGTTTGTAGAAGGCTCCTGAACAATAGTCAAAAGCCAAAAACAGCCAGGCCTGGTTGTGCATGACTATAATCCCAGCACTCAGGAGGCAGAAGCAGGAGGATCAGCATGAGTCAAGGCCAGTTTGAACTACATAGTAAGACCTGGTTGTGTTTTTTTATTTTTGAGGGGCTTTTCTTTTTTAAAAGCCAAAACAACCCAAATGCCCATCAAAATGAAAATAATAAACAATGTGTTATTTATCCAATGATGATATATTAGACAACATAAAAATAAAGGAACAACTTATTGATACACAAAACAATATAAACTTAAAAAAATCATGCTAAGCAAAAAAAGCCATATACAACTCTGTAGTATATAACTCCATTTATATAAAATCCAAGAACAGACTGAGGTAAGTGGGTAGAAATGCGAACTGAAGAGGAGGGTCATGGACTTAAAAAGAATGGAATTTTTTTTGCTTTTTGAGACAAGGCCTCACTTTGTAGTTCAGGCTGGCCCTGAGCTCACTATGGCTCCCAACAAAGCCTCCGCGAACTCAGCAATCCTCCTGTCTCTGCCTCCCGAGTGCTGGGATTACAGGCATGAGCCACCACATCCGGCATTAGAATGGAATTTTTTTAATGAAGAGCCAATGGAAACTCTTTATCGCCCTGGAAGGATTCCATCTCTTGTTTTGGAAGTAACTTTGTAAAGATATACATTTGGTAAATTTTATTGGCAAATTAAATCTCAAAATGTGTGAATTTCATGTATGATGTTTACATACCAAAATATATGAAGGGAGAAGAAAAGGAAAGGAAAACAGAAAATGACATCAAGTGAATGACCCTCCCAAGATCTATTTACAAAGAAGTTCTGAGAGTAGGGGCCAAGAATCTATATGGCACAAGGATTGTCCTCAGTGGTATTTCTACAGTTTCAAAAAACTGAACAAACAAAAAAAATTATTTTGAGTAAGAACAATTCAGACAACTCTTTCATCCTTTCTGATATTTCCTTTGCTAAAATCCTCTACCTTGGGTCCCCTGCAGTAATTTCTGTCACATCATTCAACATATTCTCACCATTTTTAATCTGATCTACAGATTATCTTTTTAAAGACATAGTCTATTTCTGTTATGGAGTAGGAGATCTTTTAATAAGGTTTCCAGGCAATTTTTCTTCTATTAATTCCTTCTGCCATGCAGCATGCATTCACAACATTGCACTGAAGATAGGAGCAGCTCTTTAAACACCTGTGGTGTTTGTGCTCCCATTTGAGAGAGAAGTAAACAAAGAAAGGTGAGGAACCATCCATCAGAAGTTTGGAAAGAAGTTAACAGAGTCATCAGGATAAGCAGAAGATAATTGAGGGTCAAGCCCAGGCTGTGGAAGCCAGAATTCACCCCCGACTTTTCTAAGGGAGCTCATAAAAACAAGGGTTTTTAAAATTACATTGAAAAAATTGCTCCCAGCATGGCTGTCTTAATGTCAAGTCTCAACCTTTCATGTAGACAAATGAGTAGAACCCCACTGCCACAAAACCTCTTCTCAAAAGTTAAATGCAAAACCCCCTTTGTTACTAGGTCTTAAATTAGATGACAAGAATAGTTTAAAAAAACCTCTAACCAGATCTCTGAGAAAAGGACATGTTATTGGCAGTGACAGTAAAAATAAAAACATCCTATAAAACCTGACATGTTTTTGTCACATTTTTTATTGAAAGACAATGGCATAATCTCAAAAGCTAAGATCCAAGATTCTGTACTGCTTGAATTAAAAGCCAAGTCACTGTTCCATTGATTGCAAATCTAAATAGATGGTGCTGCTCCACTAATAGTAACACAGTTGTGTTTCTTCTATGCCCTGCACCCATAGGTAGCAGTTGATAGTGGCTAAAAGTTTTGAAAGCATATTGCACATCAGACATCTATGAATGAAAATATGCAAGTAATCACACAATGTCCACAGGGAGCTAATAAGACAGAGACTCCTACAACTGTTACAGGTATGATAAGTGAAGCTAAAGGAACTTAAATGAGAAACCCAATGTCATTTATCTAAGATATAGCCAAGCCATAGCCATAGATAAGACCACTGGTCATGTCTCATTGCCAGTCATTCACTCACAAATTTACCCACTCCATAAATGTTTATGAAAGACATCATATGACAAAGGTTGTCATAGGCACTAGGAATATAATGTCAAGTAGACAAATTCCCTCCCTAAAGGAGTGTACACTGTAGTAGAAAATACAGAAAATGAATTAATGGCATATTTTTAATCTAATAAGCAGTGATAAAAGATAAAAAGTGATAGTGTTAGAATATAACTAAGGTGGGCAGGGTGGTCCTCTTTACTGAGATGTCTTTAAAATGTGACCAAATCAGCTGAACTAGGAAGGCAGCACACCACTACTTATAAAGTAGGAATCCCGAGTGTTGTCAAATGTTTCCAGTGACTCCTTATTGCATAAAAAGTATAGAAAAAAGGAAAGTGGGGCTAAAGGTGATACAAAGGAAGAGTGATAGGAAATAAAGAGGCTCCATGGGCCATATCTCGTAGGACACTGTGGAACATTCTGCTGTAAAATAGATTAGAACCCTGAGTGGCTTTGAGTAGGGAAAGGGTACGGCCTACCACTGTGTGCTAAGCAGACTTGGGAGGAGATCCAGTGAGAAAGGATTTCAGGGGATGAAGGAGGAGATCACTATAAGAATACAGACTACAGGGCCATAAATTTAGCTTAGCAGTTCCAGTGCCTGCCTCACAGGCGCAAGGTCCTGAGTTCGATCCCCGGTAACCACATACAATGCTGGGTGTGGTGACTCACACCTACCAGCAATCAATACCACATATCACAGTGCCGGGCATGGTGGCTCATGCCTGTAATACCAGCACTCGGGAGGCAGAGGCAGAGGCAGGAGGATTGCTGAGTTCCAGGCTTGTCTGGGCTACATAGTGAGCTCAGGGCCAGCCTAAACTACAAAGTGAAACCTTGTTTAAAAAAAAAAAACAAAACAGAATGCAGATGATAGTAGTGGCCACAGTGGTAAAAAGTAGTGGCCTTTATGATATTCTTTGGACATAGGGCCACTGCTTTGGAACTACGTGAAAAGTGTGAGTCGTGGGTGACCACAATGCTTTTTAGCCATTATGGTGTACCCTTTCCATGTACTCACTAGAGAAGTATAAGTGTTATTTCTATCTTTCAGGAAAATGCAGTCAGAATCAAAACAAAGCCCCTCTCTAAGGATGAGTAGTGTGCTTCTCTAGTAAAACCAAAAATAGCTCCCTTTTCAGTAGTGAGGTTTGGTGAAAAAGAAGCCCTCCCCTTTATGGTATTAGGAAAATCAGACCATGTGTCAGGAAAGTTGTGCTCCATTGTTTGACTCAACTACTTAAGGGAGGTGTGACCCTACTAGCCAGAGCTCCCTGCTTTGATTTGCTTTAAATATGAAATGAGTATAAAATTTAATGTTCTGCATACTCATGAGGTTTTTATGAGGGTCAAATGAAATGAAGTGGATAAAAGCAGTCTAAAAATTTCACAGTATAAGAGTAAGAATTGAGCCGGGCGTGGTAGCTCATGCCTGTAATCCCAGCACTCAGGAGGCAGAGACAGGAGGATTGCTGAGTTCGAGGCTTGCCTGGACTACATAGTGAGCTCAGAGCCAGCCTGAACTACAAAGCGAGATCCTGTCTCAAAAAAAAAAAAAAAAAAGAGTAAGAATTGAATATGCTTAGAGTGGGTCCATGTGATGGAAGCCTAGCCACATGCACCTTATCATTGGGATTTACCTGGCAGCTGATCAGTGACCTTCATAGTTAGAGATGAAAACCATTAGACTAGTGTCTCCCTGTGGATGTGTAGCTTTCCTTTTTTCATGCCCGGCTGATTGCTCTGAGTCCTGATTTCAGTTCTGCTGCTTACATTTTTTTGGTAACATCCAACCATTGAGGTCTACATGAGAAAAATGGGTGGAAAACCAAAAATAAGTAAAATTACAACAAAAAAAATAAACAAAAAACATAAAATATCAAAATTTAAAAGTGAACTTAAAAAATTCAAACCAATTTAAAGAAATTAATTCCAACATTCAGAAAACATTGGGTCTCCATAAATTCACGGTAATGACACATAGACAGTTTAAAGGAATTCTCACTCAAGTGAGGATGTGAATATTTCTTGTTTAAGGCAACTAAACTAGAAATTCACTTTGAAAACTTTGAAAATACACGTGTTATTCATCCTTTGTTTCATCCATAGAAACTTCCAGGAAGTATATGTTAACATGCAAGGCAAACAAAGTAGAGTGACTTTCCACTGTACAATTCTCAATAATGTATACTTCTTATCAGGACTTGTATTACCCAAGGCAAACAGGGCAGACAAGTTTTATGTCCTGGATCTCATGTGTTTCAGGATCATCATGCTCAACCTTTCATTGCTATTTATTTAAGAGTGGGAGTCAAATGTCCATAGATAACAGTGTAACATGATTTCCCTTTTTGGAAATGAGCTACCTAAATTTCTCCATACTGGTTATGGAAGAGGCTTTTATCTAGGATGTCTGGAATGAAGCTCATCATTCCAGAGTTTTCTATTCTAGTAGGTAGTATCAATTAACCTAAGATAAAATGCTTTTCTAACAAATTACATTGGCTTAAGCTGTTAACAGGAAAAATCAAGATCTGATTCATATCAGTGTATAATATAAGCACAAAAAAATCCAGGAGGTGATGCCCAAGTAAGTATCAGTTGTAAGATGATAGTTAAAACTCTAACTGCTTCTATTCTGATTGAAATCCCAACACCATACTTCACAGAAATAAAAAAATAATAATAAAAAAATTCATCTGAAACCACAAGAGACCTAGAATAGGTCAATTCTAAGCAATGAGGACATGGCAGGGAGTATTATGATCCCCAATTTAAAACTGTACTATGAAGCCACTGTGATAACAGCTGCATTGGACTGGCAAAGTAAGAGACCTGAAGACCAGTGGAATAGATTAGAAGATCCAGAAACAACTCCAAATACACTAAGCTACCTTATCTTTGATGAAGGAGCTAAACATCCTCAGTGGAGGAAAGACAGCCTCTTTAACAGATGGTGCTGGAAAAATTGGACTTTAACTTGCCAAACACTAAAGCTAGACCTATCTCTTTCACCATGTACTAAACTAAAATCACAATGGATTAGAGACCAACATTAAAACAGAAACAATAAACCTGCTGCAAAACGGGTTAGGTAAAACTCTTGGAGATGTTGGCTTAGGCAGAGACTGCATGAACCAAACCTCTATAGCACAAGAACTAAGCAGAAAGAATCAACAAATGGGATCTCAACCTCCTAAAAAACTTCTGCACAGCAAAAGAAACCACTGGCACTGCTAAAAGACAACCAACAACATGGGAAAATGTCTTTACTAGCTGTTTCTCAGACAAAGGGCTACTATCTAGAATATACAAAGAGTTTAAAAAAACTAGTCCCCCCCAAGCTTAAAGACCCAATTCCAAAATGGGCATCTGAAATGAACAGACACTTGTGAGAGGCAGAAGTCAAAGCAGCCAAGAAGCATATGAAGAAATGTTCAACATCACTGGTCATTCAAGAGATGCAGATGGAAACAACACTGAGATTCCATCGCACTCCACAAAGAATGGCTCTATTGCAAAATCAATCAGCAATAAATGCTGGCCAGGCTGCGGGGAGAAAGGAACCCTTCTCCACTGTTGGTGGGAAGGTAGACTAGTACAATCATTATGGAGATCAGTGTGGAGATTCCTCAAAAAAGTAGGATTAGAGGTTCCATTTGACCCTGCTTCCCCTGCTAGGAATATACTCGAAAGGATTAAAACAGTAAAGACATATGTGCACCCATTTTCATAGCAGCTCAGTGTGTAATAGCCCAAACTTGGAAACAACCCAGATGCCTGTCAACTGGAGACTGGATAAAGAAGATGTGGGTTTTTCTTAATAAAATGGAGTATTATTCTGCCATAAAGAATGACAAGTTACAGTCATTTATGTGCAAATGGACACTCCTTCAGGACACACTAATAAGTGAAATGAATAGGTCACAGATATGTAAATACTGTATCTTTTCTCTGGTATGAGAACCTGTAGATGTAAATGAGTTCTAGAATGCATGATAGATGTTGTGAAGTAGGAAATATTAAAAGGGAATGTGGTAGGGTAATGAGGGGAAAGAATAAATATGATTTGAATAGAAAAAAGAAAGCCCATGTATATAGTGTGTGGAGGGTTGTGGGGTGAGTAGTGATATGGGTAAAAATGAGAATTGACTCATATCATATACTGGTACAAAATTCCCCAATGTTGAGCTGTATATAAAATATATCAATAATAAAATTTAAAAAATAAAAACTCTAACTGCTTCTGTGGTGGTTCCTGTGTTTTTACTAGCTAGAAACTGCATCATCTACTTGGTGTGTGTGTGTTTGTGTGTGTGTGTGTGTGCATGCACACGCACATCAAGAGGTCACTTTAAAAAATAGTTACAGCGAAATTGTTGGTTGACAAAAGTGTGATTCAGTTTACCCCTAATTGACTTGTTTTTAGAAAATTAGAAAGTAAATGAAGGAAGGTACACATCATACAAATATAACGTGGAAATTGTGGGTAAGACCTGTGAATGCGAGTGTCTTAGGAAAGTGTCACACTAAAGTGGGAGACTGATACGGAAGAAGGGAAGAGACAACAGAGAGATGCAGCAGAGAAAGATGAGAGCATGAGTCAGAAGATTCAGTTTTAGCCACAGGGCTATCACTAGGAAACAGGAAAAGCCATTCCCTCATCTACTTTCTGAAGGTTGCTTAATTGCTTTTCCCAGGTAGTCTGTCAGTGCACACTACAGTTCCATTGAATTAATTGGATCACCTTTTGTGGGCTTGCCTGACACCTTAAACCTTGACTAATACATTGTAACCCTGAAAGAATATCTCCCAAATTTCAAACAAACCATGTGGAATATAACCAATATGACCTCTTAATCACATCTGAGTGTGATTATCCATAGAATCAATTTGTATGCTTTCTTGCCACTGCTAAGACTGACCTGGAGAACTTCTCTACAAATATTTTAGGTGGCTTTTAAAAAAGTGTATGGTCTTTTCTTCCCTTTATTTATATGTAGAATATCTATTTTAACCTAATTTCATTTAGTTGAGTGTACTTTTATCCTTAAATTGTGAAAACAATGCATTATGGAGAAAAAGTTCTGTGTTGCAAAGAGAAAGCTACAGAAGTTAACAAAACAACAAAAGTTTCTAAAAAAAAATTATCAATTGTTAGTGCCCAGCACACATCTGGTGAGCAGAGAAAGAGTTTATCCTTTAAGAAAAGAAAAGCCACACTGAAACATCTGCTAATAATGGCAAAATATCATTATTAAAGTTCTTCAAGAGCTTCTGGGAAAAGCCAGGTTATTCAGAGTGAGGTACAAATGGGTAACTAAGACCTCACAAGTAAGAAGGCTATACACTAACCGCTAGAAAAATCTCACCATGGGGGTTCTTGCTCCCAGAACCCTGGCAAGAAGGCTGCTGTGACTGAAGTCAGATCCATAGAAAAAGACAGAAATGTTACAAGGGTCAGCAGGTGAATCTGAGCATCTCTTTTCCAAAGGCTTTCATCTCGTCTTGGTGAAGAAATAAATTATGGCAATAGCAAGGACCACGTGTCCTGATTAGCAGGAATTCAAGTCCTCTAGTGGAGCTTGCTCCCCTTTGAGACTTTTCTCCAACCAAAGGGTCATTGCATTTCTCACTGCTGGGTTCACGGACACAAAGGAGCCTGGCCCTCAGCAGGAGAATCTGCTTCTCTCATGCTTTTCTCTTCCATCATCCCCTCCTCTAAGCAGATGGGGAGCACCACTTCTCTAACTGTTTGGAAGCACTGAATTCTCAGTCATCTGAGGCTCTTTGCTGAAACATAACTGCATTTTGGTGAAATTTCATACATAGGGGGAAAGATACACTCAAAATACAGTGAACAAACCAGTCGCAGAAGGTTAATAGAGTTTGCCAACTCTGAGGATAAACTCGTGTTCATGAAAACTGACACTTGACTGAGTTCTTTATTTGTCAGTTTCAGCTTTTTCCTGGATTATAGTTTTAAGAATACCCACGAAGGACTTCCAGGCTTGCCTTTATATCTGGGATTCTGCTTTTCAAAATATACTTTTCCTTCAGGCATAATACTTACATTGCAACTGTGTCTCTCTGTTGTTGGCTTTAGATGTAAAATGTTCATATCGCTTATCCCATTTAATCAGGATATTAGCCTTTGACAAATAATGAGTTATTTTAATATCTTAATTTATCTAGTTGAGGCTTCAGTAATTTTCTATATGCCAAGAGCTGATTTGGGACAGTGAAGAAATGTAAAAATACATAAACTCAACATTTTTTCAAATAGTATACAATTTGATGACTAAACCCACACTAAGCAAATAATTTGCCATTGTGAAACTAGCCCGAATTAGCCAGTGTATTCCAGAAATATTTATGGAGTGAATGAACAGAGAATGGATAAGCAAATTTATCTGGAATAAAGAAAATATGTTCCCTTTGCATGAAACTCTATGCTGTGCCCTGGAAGTCCTGTGAACCCTTCATGGCTTGCTCTATATGCAGACACTGAAGAATGAATTCAGAAAAGTCCCCTTTGCCTCATGATACTTATTTGTGCTCTTCATACAATTAGAGATGTGATCTGCTAACTTCATGATGAAAGAGTTCAAAATACCTTTTGAAGAAACTCTTATGCTAGAGAAATAGGAGTTTGAAGTTCAAAGTTCTGTCTTCTTCATATTTGGCTGAACTTAATACCTAGTGTTTCATCTGATTACATCAATTCCTGTAAAAAGTTCAAATTAAATCATTGTTTAGACCTCAAATATAATAAACATGATAATGTCATTTGGGAGTTTGAGTAGAACATAGTATATGACTAAAAACTGTACTTTCCAGTCCCTCTCCTTTCTCTAGTGCCTCTGTTCTCTTACTGTTTGTCTTGATATTATATTTCGTGATTTCTTTCATGACTTTCCTCATTTGTTATTCAAATAATATTACAATGTTACCTTTTCATCCAAACAGGTTTGTTTTTTTTTGTTTTTTTTTTTTTGTTTTTTGAGACAGGGTCTTACTTTGAGGTTCAGCCTGGCCCTGAGCTCACTGTGTAGACCAGGCAAGCCTGAAACTCAGCAATCCTCCTCCCTCTGCCTCCTGAGTGCTGGAATTACATGCCTGAGTCACCAAACCCGGCATTTGTGGTATGTGGTACTGATTGCTTATGGGTGTGAGTCACCACACATGGTATTGTATGTGGTTACAGGATCAAACCAGGAATTTTGTGCCTGCTAGGCAGGCGTTGGAAAGACTGAGCTAAATCTCTGGCCCCAAAACAGGTTTTTTCTTATATGGATCCTGTTATTTCTTCATCTTTTGGGGTCACAAAAATACTTTGCAATGTCTCATTCCCTGAGTGTTTATGCTCTTTCCTACACAGACTGTGGCCCTGTTTAACAATTTCATCCAGAGAAGTCAAGAGGCATCATTCTCTCCCTCCACCTCTTCCACTTCTGTTCTTTGTTTGTTTGTTTTGGTATTTTGAGACAGCGTCTCATTTTGTAGTTCAGGCTGGCCCTGAGCTCACTATGTAGCCCAGGCAAGACTGGAACACAGCAATCCTCCTGCCTCTGCCTCCCGAGTGCTGGGATTACAGGCATGAGAGACCACTCCTGGCTCTTCTGCCATTTCTTTTGAAGTCCACCAGCAATAGTTTTAAACCAGTCATCAAAATCAATAAGTTCTTTCTGGAATCTTCCCCAACTCCTGGGCATAATGAACACTATAGAATAATCTGTCTGAAAGTCTTTCCATATTTTCTGTTAATGAGCCACAATGATGGCTTCAGAATTCCTTACGAAGTTCTGTAACTGTGCTTTATAATCTCACTTGTATTGAAGACCTTAGCTAAATCTGTTTAGTATACTTAACACAACAAACTAGGACTACCCGTTGAATAGGAAATTTTTGTAATGGCTTCTAGACTTGAGAGCTATGCAAATAACAATTTCACACATTTTGTTCTGTAAAAAGATTAAATCCCAGAACTTCTCTGAGCCTTCAACTAGTTGAGGAAGATTGATTCAAGTTACAACTCCAAAGAAAAGCATTAGACTGGATAGAACAAAGACCACCTGCACAAACCTACTAAGAAATATCCAGGAGGGGCCAGAGATTTAGCTCAGTGGTTCCAGCACCTGCCTTGCAAGCACAAGGCCCTGAGTTCCATCCCCATAACCACATACAGTGCTGGGCGTGGTGACTCATGCCCACCAGCCATCAATAACACATACCACAGTGCCGGGCGTGGTGGCTCACGCCTGTAATACCAGCACTCGGGAGGCAGAGACAGGAGGATTGCTGAGTTGGAGGCTTACCTGGGCTACATAGTGAGCTGAGGGCCAGCCTGAGCTGGCCCTGTCTCAGAGAAAAAAAAAAAGAAATATCCAGGAATTTTTGTGTCTCAAGGCCCATGGGCCTCTCTCTGGATTCCTTAAATTTTGAATGAAAGGGAGAAGACTATTTCACACTAGCTAGTATTCCTCTCTGGACCCTTTTTCTGGCAAGCTAATTAATAGTCTACTAGCTACTTAAATCTTTTCCCATTCTGAGGAAAATTTAAGTATTATGGGTGGGACAGCTGAAATAATATTGTCACTGTTTTACTTTCCCAATATATGGACTAAAAGAAAACTTAATAGATCACAAATTCAATTCTGAAATTTTTAGACTTATGTAGGAATCACATTACTCTTTAGAATTTATGGAAATACCATAATTATCCAGAGAAAAGATAGCATCAAACACTATTGAACATAACTGTATTCATATAAGTAAAAGATATATTATGTTTATGAGTAATATAATTACAGTACTGTACATTTTAAGATTTTTAAATAAAATGGTTGTATAACAGTAATCTAAGATCTTTCTGAGTTTCTCCTTTGATTTTTAGTTCACCCTGATCTCCAAACCAGAGAAAAATCTGCTGCTGTTGAAGAAGGAGGAAGAAGAAATAAGCAAAGCAGTTAGGTGTATTCAGAGGCATCAACAAAATCAAGTCAGTTGAGGAGAAGTGATACACATGTAGGCACTCAAAATGAGAAAAATCAAGATTGGAATAGAAAAACAGCACTGGCTGATGTTTAATAAAGAATTAGGTTGGACGGGTGTAAAAGACAGTGTCCATGTTCACACGGTTCATAGCACATGGATAAAATGGAGTTCTTTTTTTTTTTCTTTGAGTCAGGGTATCACTTTGTAGTTCAGGCTGACTCTGAGCTTACTATGTAGCCCAGGCAAGCCTCCAACTCAGCAATCCTCCTGCCTCTGCCTCCCAAGTGCTGGGATTACAGGCGTGAGCCACCATGCCTGGCACTGTGGTATGTGGTATTGATTGCTGGTGGGCGTGAGTCACCATGCCCAGCATTGTATGTGGTTACCTTGATCAAACTCAGGGCCTTGCCCTTGCAAGGCAGATGCTGGAACCACTGAGCTAAATCTCTGGCCCTCAAATGGAGCATATCAATTGGAATCAATCTGACAGTCCTGGATATGGATATCATCATACTTATATGCTGTCTCACAATTCACAAAAGAAAAAAAAAGACCTACCACTTTAAGTAACATACTGCAGAAAATGTGATAAAACAAACAATATGACCTACTTTTTTGTATTCATAGTTTACTGGCTCCCTTATTTTCTTTCCTATTGTGTATCATTTAGATAAAACTTACAGGTTCATTCATAAGGAATCACAAGGAGAAAGGGAATCATAAGAAGTACCATATTTCCTAAAGCTCTTTGTGTGCTTTATGGATTTTCATTTGGCCAGTAGAAACATCCACCCCTGTTTTTCTATTGCTTTCCTGGGGGAGCAAGGACTAGTTATGAGAGGAAATGTTCTACAAGGAGTATGAAATTTACTTTTTTCAGTGATGGACATGTGAGACTCAACATGGCTTAGAATAGGAAGAAAACCATATGTATGTAACAAGAAATAATACAGTACACATTCCTAGGGAAACAGAAAGTGGAGGAGGAATGGCTGGGAGAACAAACATGGGTTACTTGTGTATGAGTTGAGCAAATCTTTAACATTTTGCACCTCAGTTTCCTCCTCACAGAATAGTTAGGGAAGTCACCTCAGATGTTACGCTGGGAGAATTAAAGTAGTTAGCATCTATAGAGCTACTGAAATAGAACCTCACATGTAACAGCTGCTAAGTACAGTTGGTTTACCTTGTTGAGGTGACCACAGAGAAAGGGTTCGTTGTCCCTAGAAACCCAATTAAACAAGGCTGTGACATTAAGACCGAAGCAAAATGTGGCATGTAGGTTTGAGGAGAGGAATAAAGCAGAGAGTGAGGAGTCAGAAGGGACATTACAGTGACTGAGAACAGCTTTGATTTGGTGCAAAGGAAATAGTTGTAAACTCCTTGTAAGTTGGATATCACTAGGGTTAAAGTGAGGAGGAAGGGAAAATGAGAGATTAGGCCAAAGAAGGTTAGACTTGTGTCATGAAATCTCTGTATGCCAACTAAGGCACTTATATTTTGTCTTGTGTGGATAATGGAGAGACCCTAAATAGCTCTCATCAGGGAAATGACGTGATTGCTATGGATTTATTTCTGGAAATGAAAAGATTGATTTTAGACTATCTTAACTGGAAGATATTGAGAGGCCATATGTCTATGACTATTTCTGAAGTTAAATGACTATTAAAGGTTAATGTATAAATAAAAAATTAATTCACTAAGTTTAGCTTCTTATCAATAAATGATAATTTAATGTCCTTATCTAAGTGCTTCCTATAGCAAGGCTACAGTGAAAGACCCCGGGAACACTGTAAACATAATTTTGCTCAAATCTAATAAAAAGATTTATGTGGACTGGAATCTACATGAAAAACAATGATATAAACTAAATACTGAGTCTTGGTCACTCGATAAAAGTCATAGGGTCTCCACAAAATGTATATGGGAGGTAAATAGTAAGTGACATCATCTTCCACTGGCACAATGCTCTAAAAGGTACCTCCGCTGGCACTCTTCCTTTTCCTAGTAATGATAATGTTTCCATCTTCCTGGACAGAGTTAAAGATTGTGTTCCTTTTGCTTTTAACAAGGCAGACAGTGTTCTGGTTTCTTTACAAATGTTTGCACATTTAATGCACATAACAATCTTAATAAGTATATCATATCTTTAACTTCACTGTACATACTGGGAAGTTAAGAAGCCTCCCCAAGACCACAGGATAGAGCCAATATTCAAAGCCATGTGGCCTTTCTTCCAAGTCTCTGCTGTTGATCACTACACTATGAGCTCTTTCACATGTGGAAAATATGTATTCTTAGGAAAATGTGGATAATTGCAACAATTCAAAAGAGGGACATTTTCTTCTTACCCATTCAGATGTTGCTAATGATGCCTATGAGAGGAAAATTACTCAATTTACTTGGTTAAAGACTTCTGAACTGAATGAGATAGTCTGTCCACTGGCTCTTCCACTTGCTGCTCTATAAGCAAAAATCTACTCAGCATTTCCTCTTTGATTTCCAAAACACACCTCTGCCCTGGCCCTGACACTAATTCCAGGTCCAAGCTGCTATGGAAGAAACTGAACAATTCTTGAGTCCAAAGGGCTTGATTGTAAATCTGTTTTACAATGGTTGTCATTGACCCTACCTTCTTAAAATGCCAATGATCTTACTACAGTTGGTGCTTGACAAACCCACAGAAAGTTGAATCACCACTGACATTGTGCACACTCACATAGAAGATGGAGAAGTGATACCTGATGAACAATCTATGCACCAAGCCAGCCTCCATATCCTGAGAAGAACTCCATGTAAATAATTATAATAGATAAAAGGAAAATAGCACGAACAAAGAGAGAGTGGATAAAGAAGAAATTATCCTCTACTTACCATATGTGTAAAAAAATGGCCGGCTTTGCAATAAACCGAAATGAAAAATAAAAAAAATCTATCTGTACCTGAAACATACTTTGGGCCTTTTAAGAAACCTGAACCAGATCCTTATAGATGAAGCTTCCAATGTAAGATAAATCTGGCTTCTTGGGCACATTCAAGTAGGAGGCAGAAAACCGGGGCCAGGTCCTAATTCCACAGGGATATTCTCTGGGAAAGATAACCTCTGAGGGCATAAGATACAAATGAGGGTGAGCAGTCAAGGAGCATAATTCTCCACTGTTAGCCCAGAGGGGATGTGATGAACTTCAGTCCTCTCCTAGCCATGATAGGATCTGTAGGATTTCCTCCCAGTGCACTTTAAAGGAAGCAAATTACAACAGGCCAACTACTTTAGAGTGTCAACTGCATCAGTGGTTGGAAGGTGGCTGTGTAAGTGACAAAGACCAAAGTTTTTAAGCATTCTTACTAATATAATAAACACACAGCTCAGCATTAGTGTCGAGGGTGGGTTCTGCTAGCACCTTTTTCCTTTACAACCTCATAAATACAAAGACTGCAAAAAATGAGTCCTGAAAAATCTCCTTAATAGGCTTTGGCAATAGTGCACATAGCTATCAGTAACTCCTATAACTGCTAGAATCTAAGATCACATAAATGGTAGAAACATTTTAAAAAATCACTTTTGTTAGTGATTTTGGAGATTTTATTCCCATGGTGAGACACCACTTTCCCAAGAAAGGAAGCTTCCATGTTAGCCAGATCTGCAAACCGTAGCAACATCTGCTGTGGCTCTCCAAAATTATCTTCCTGCCATAGCCATGTTTAATTAGGAGAAATCGAGCCCAAAGGGTCAATGATGTCATTGCTTGTCAAGCTGATAATTGTGACTTCATCTAATTAAAACACACCAAAGAAACAGAATAAAGAGACGGGTGTAGCACATCTAATTGTCCACTAACAGGTTGAGGCACATTGAGACTAGTTCTAGCACACCCTTAAATAAAGTAGTTAAGAACAGTTCTTAAATGATCGTAATCATCAAAGTGCTGAATCCATCTAATGCTTTTCTTAGAAGACATACAAAGTTCATAAGTTTGTGTCCGTCATTAACCTAACTGCTATATTGGTGAGAAGAGATGGAGAGAGAGAGAGACAGAGAGACAAAGAGAGAGATAGAGACAGAGAGACAGAGAGACAGAGAGAGACGCAGAGACACAGAGATACAGAGAGGGGGATGGAGGGAAGAAAGGAAAGAAGGAGAGAGTTGAAAAGAGGGAGGGAGACAGGGAGAGATGGATGTTTTCTTTTGAAAAGATGAAGTAGAAATAAAAACAAGTCTTTGTAAGAAAGAAATCATGTTTTTCTAGTATTTTTATCATGGAATAGTCATTTAAATTTCAAGGGGGCAATGGTACGAGAGGGATACTGTGTGTGACGATAGGAGGCTGTTGCAGCACTGAGCAGTTACAAAAAGTGTTGCATGTGTGCACACACACGTGCTAGAATATCTGACTTGACCTAAGTCTGATTGATTTCTTCTAAAATTATTAGTTGAACATGTTAGAAATTACAAGTACCTAATCAAAGTGCAAAAAGTTTGTATAACAGTCCAATGCACTCAGTATTTATAATTAAACTTCACCCAAAATTTTTATAACATCCTTATGCAAAAAGTTTGCGTAACTGTCCAATGCACTCAGTATTTATAATTAAACTTCACCCAAAATTTTTATAACATCCTTATCATTTTCTATCATGGCCAGGAGGGAAATAGGTAAAAAATTACATGTACTCACATGGTGAGCATGATTCCAGTTACTTTCAGAAAATAAATAAGAACAGGTAGATAGGAAAAAATAAAAACCAATAGCACTTCTTCTTTTTTTTTTTTTTTTTTTTTTTTGAGACAGAGTCTCGCTTTTGTAGTTCAGGCTGGCCCTGAGCTCACTATGTAGCCCAGCCTCGAACTCAGCAATCCTCCTGCCTCTGCCTTCCGAGTGCTGGGATTACAGGCGTGAGCCACCACGCCTGGCACCGTGGTATGTGGTATTGATTGCTGGTGGGCATGAGTCACCACGCCCAGCATTCTATGTGTTTACTGGGATCGAACTCAGGACCTTGCACTTGTGAGGCAGGCAGTGGAACCACTGAGCTAAATCTCCGGCCCCTTTCTTTCTCTTTCTCTCTCTGTCTCTCTCTGTCTCTCTCTGTCTCTCTCCCTCTCTCTCTCTCTTTTCTTCTCTCCCTCTCTCCCTCTCTCCCTCTCTCTCTCTCTCTCTCTCTCTCTCTCTCTCTCTCTCTCTCTCTCTCTCTCATCTTTTTGAGATGTTGGGGGTTGAGTGCAGGGCCTCATAGAGTGTAGGCAAGCACCCTGGCACTGAGCTACATCATCAGCCTTAGCAATATTTCTTTAAAGGAATGTACAAAGCTATTTTTTGAGAATATTATATATATCATGGAGAGTTAACATGTCCTCTAATATGTTCTGTACTGAAGAGTCCATAGCATTAAAAATCTATATCAATATTTGTAAGATATTTGAGCATGTTAGATAAAAGAAATATAATGTCATAATTTTTTCAATTTTAATTTTAGTTCCTTCAGCTTTGTCATGTTAGTCCTAACTGGGATATTTTTTTTTAAAGGAAGAAAAAAGAAAATCCCTTAGCTTCCTTGAACCAAAGTGTTTCTGAGCAGAGAGAGGCGCCCAGGGAGCAGTGCATGTGGAGGTTTTAAGTCCCAGGTTAGCCACGACCGAGTCTCTCAGCTGCTTCCTTCTCAGTCAGATCCGGTTAACTTGAAAAGAAGGCAGAGCTACTCACTGGGTATCCATAGAACGCAATGTATTTTTAAAGTTCTTGAATTAGAACCAAGAGTAGTTAAATACAATGCATTAATTCTCTCTGATTAAATATTTCTTTCCTCAATTTGTTAAGAACTGTCCATGTTGATCTCCCATATAGTAAAAAATTCAAAAAGAAAATTTTCTGTTAAAAGCATGTTCTTCAAGAGAATGGAAAGCTTCACACTGGGAGAAAATATTTGCAAATGACTTATCTAACAAAGGACCACTATACAAAATATACACAATTGACAATAATAAAATGCACAACCCCATTTAAAAATTGGCAAAAGGCATAAGTACACATGTCACCAAAGAAGACATATGGATTGCAATTTAGGCATGTGAGAAGATGTTCAAGAGCAGATATTATTTGGGAACTGCAAGTTAAAACAATAATGCAATAACACTATATACCTCTCTAGAATGGCCAGGCCCAAAGTACACAGTGCTGGTGAGGATACAGGCAAACAGAGACACTTGTGCATTTCTGGTAGAAATGTGAAATGGTAGAAACACTTTTTAGACCTTTTGATAGTTTCTCACAAACCAAATATACTCTTGCCATATAACATAACAAACACATTCCACAGATTTTTATCCAAGTGAATTAATATTTATGTCTATACCACACACAAAAACTTCATATAAATGTTTGGAGAGATTTTTACTCATGACTATTGGAACTTGAGAGCAGCCAAGTTGTCTTTTCAGGAGGTGAATAGAAAAGTAAGGCACAAGACATCCAGATTTAGTACTACTGAGTACAACTAAGAAGAAACAAGCTATTACGTCACAAAAGGCATATATAGTGCCGGGCATGGTGGCTCACGCCTGTCATCCCAGCACTCGGAAGACAGAGACAAGAGGATTGCTGAGTTCGCGGCCATACATAGTGAGCTCAGAGCCAGCCTGAACTACAAAGAGAGACCCTGTCTCAAAAAAAAAAAAAAAGGCATACATAGTGTTAAATGAAAAAAAGCCAATCTTTTTGTTTGTTTTGATTTTGAGACAAGGTCTCACTTTGTAGTTCAGGCTAGCCCTGAGCTCATTATGTAGCTCAGGCAAGCCTCATACTCAGCAATCCTCCTGCCTCTGCCTCCCGAGTGCTGGGATTACAAGAGTGAGCCAACATGCCTGGCTTAAAAAAGCCAGTCTTGAAAGGTTGCATACTGTATGAGCTTACTGTACAACATCCTGGAAATTGCAAGACTGTGGAAATGATAAGATGGTTAGTGGTTATCAGAAAAAGGTAAATTGGCAGAACACAGAGGAATTTAAAAGCAGTGAAACTATTCACCATGGTGGATACAGCTCAATATATGTGTATCAAAATGCATATGATGAGTACCAAGAGTGAATCCTAACATGACTATAAAGTTTCAGTGACTGCCATGTCCTTACCAGTTCATCAACTGTAATGAGAACACTCATTACAAGATGAGAATGCAGGTGCAGGAAGTCAGTAGCTGTACACAGCATATGGAAGCACTGTATTTTCTGCTTTATTTTGTGTGATCCTAAAATTTCTGTAATCCCAGAGCTCTGGGGGCAGAGGCAGGAGGATTGCTGAGTTTGAGGCTTGCCTGGGCTACATAGTGAGCTCAGGGCCAGCCTGAACTACAAAGTGAGACCCTGTCTCAAAATAAATAAATAAATTAAATAAAGTTGGTTCATTTTTCAGAACCATATTTGTAACCCTGCCCTTTAAGCACATTGTTTTCTTCAGTGCAGTCTTATTTTTTACTTATTTTGTTTTTTCTTCTTAGCCACCAAAAAGGAAAGGGTGGACAGAGCCCCTCTCCAATCAAGGTCAGAGTAGCTAAAAGCAGACCTGTTCACAGATTCTCCTTCAGGCTTTGAGAGATAATTGGCCCTGAGACCATTAACATCACCAGCTACTAGAAGATAGAAGCATTAGCAAGAAATAAAGCATCAAGGATGATGATTTTGAGCACTCCATTGATATGTGGCTTTTATTTTGAGCATATGTATGGTTTTCTATCTCACTAATAAGTATTATATACATGAATTAATTGCCTTCACTACCAGAAAAGAAAGAAGATAAAAAGATTATCGACATTAAGGGAATCCAGGACAAGTGTTCCACCAAATGAGCTCTGTGCTCAGATTATTCTTCTAAATGTACATCCCAAAACTACCTGGACAGACACTGTATTTTTCTTTTATGCTTTCACCAGTTGTTAGGTAATTCAGTCAAAATGCAAATAGTTTAGAAATGTATGGGATAAAGAAGACTGGACGAGATTCAGAGGTTATTGTGATTTAGTTGAAATTTATGGTCAAATAACTTTAATCATTGAAATGACTATTTATGACATCTGATCCCAGGAAGTTAGCTAAAAATAACTTTATATTTCATTACTATTTTTATTGCCACTTTAGAAAACACATCATGAACTCAAAACAGTCAGCCAACTACATTTAGTGACCATCACAGCATAAAGGGCCTACAGTGTTGGGATAATACATCCAGAGTCTGCCCTGAAGAAGTTCATAATCTTATGATGACTTGAGACCCCCCAAAAAACTGGAAATTCAATTGCTTCCCCCGAACAAGCTCCGTTAATGTTTCAAAGAACCAAGACATCTAATACCTACTGCTAAGAGGAAGGTGAGCTTCGGCAGCCACACTCACAGAAATGCACAGATACCTGGTACGGCAACTGCCGTGACGTCAGTGGTCATGTTTGTGATAGTTAAATTTTAGAATTTTAGGTATGGTTTGAAAGCACTTTTTCTGTGTGTGTGTGTGTGTGTGTGTATCTGTCTGTCTTTTTGAGGTTTTCCAGGTTTTTTGTATTAAGCATATATATACAGTACTCATAAGAAACAAGAATGTTTAAAACTGTTCCTATTATGAAACTATATAACCTGTATTAGTATTTGATAAACTAATTTATTACTAGAATGGTAGACAATTCTAAGGAAATAGTGAAAAGGAAAGGTAATTATCTGCCTTCTTTCTAATTAGCAAGATTAGGACACTCACACAAATTTGTCTATTGCCTGGGTCCCACACTCACCCCACCGTCTGCAAAGGAACCCAGCAGGGGGCAGCAGGGAGCTACTCATGGGGAACAACAACAACAACAAAAAGCCCCAAGCAAAACAAACGCACTCAGGAGGACTTTAGGCCAAAAACAGTTGGCTGTGCAGGTGGAGGAAACCAGAGGACTCGGGAAGGAGGCAGAACCTAGCACAACCAAGGGCCGGAAACCCTGGAGGAAAGCCATCAGTCCGGCAACCAGGAACAGAAAGCAGTCATGGGAGCGCAAGGCAAAGCTGAGTTTTGTGGTGGTACCCAAAGAGAACCAAGCATCTAAACAGAGAGAAGCAAACATCACATAAGATTGTGTCATGGGCCGGGAGCTGTAACAAGGAACCAGCTATCTTCATTGGTTCAAACGTCAGGCGCTGAGGGGGTCCCATCCTAAATAAAACTAAACAGAACTCAGACACGAAACTCCTGTCCGTTCTCTCCCTCTCCTTCCCTGTGGGCGGAGACCCATGTGATCCCTAGAACAGACATAGATCACGAACTGTACCTGTACTCAGTGGACAGAGACCTGATCTAGAGACAGCACTCACCCAGCCCATTCAGAAATCATTTCCTTTGGATTATCCGTTGTGGGCCAGATCTTGAACATAATTTAATCCCATCCTTTTCTTTATTACCTTAAACTTTGCTTGTAGACAAACAATGCAACATGCTTGCATTAGGCAGAACATTCATATTTATCGTCTCTCTCTTTATAGAATTTGGTTCTCTCTCTTCCTTTCCTGTTTGTGTATCCTCTAGATTGGGAGCATAACAGTAGGGTTTAAAGTGTGCCCTGCTGCAAAGCCTGAGCTTTCTGCTGAATAACTTCTCATCTTTTTTTTTTTTGAGACAGGTCTCACTTTGTAGCTCAGGCTGGCCCTGAGCTCACTAAGTAGCCCAGGCAACCCTCGAACTCAGCAATCCTCCTGCCTCTGCCTCCTGAGTACTGGATTACAGGTGTGAGCCACCACGCCCGGCACTGTGGTATGTGGTATGTGGTATTGATTGCTGGTGGGCATGAGTCACCACACCCAACCCTGTATGTGGTTACCGGGGATCAAACTCAGGACCTTGCTCTTAAAAGGCAGGCGCCAGAACCACTGAGCTAAATCTCCAGCCCAATAAGTTCTCGTTTTAGGAATAACTCAAAGCCTGTGGTGGTTTATCATGGTACAGCACTTGTCTAGCATGCTTGAGGCCCTGAGTTCAGTACTTAGCACTGCCAAATAATAATAATAAAATACTGTTTATTATTATCGTTTTATAATTATAAATTATATTATAATTTAATATAAATTATATTATAATTTAATATAAATTATATTATAATTTTATTATGAATAATTATTATTCAAATATTAAAGAGTTGAGAAGAATGTTGTATACTAAACTTACCCAAAGCATTTTGTAAATGCCCAGAATATTGAAAGCACTAGATAAATGCTAGCTGCTTTTCAGCCATTGCTACCTTCCCTAACAAACCTAACAAAAATAAGTCTTTCTGTAGATCTCTTTTGAAGACTGGCTGTAACATATCCTCCCCACCCCTGTGTCCTTTCAAGGACACATTTTTAAGTATTTATAATTGCTATAATTTCCATTTCACCAATTAACTTTTCTTAAAGCTATTCCTAAACTCCTTTCTAAATGATTCTTAACTATATTAATTATGCAAAATTTCTCACCTGACGTGAAAAGGGTACAACAAACAACTCCAGAGTAAATGGAATGACAACTACTGAATACTTAGCTTCTCCCAAGCAGTCAGAGCAATGTATTTATATAAAACTGGGTCACAGGCCTGCCTAGAGAAAGCGGGTCCCCCAAAAGTCTCTGAAGTAAACGAACAGGTGTTACCGCAGTAAAAAGATTAGTCCACCACGGAGCACAGGACCTTAGGGGCACTCAGAAATGGTGGTTTCTTGCTTGGAAAACAAAAATCATCCTTGAGGTTCTTTGAGTATAAACTTTGATGATGCTAAGAACAATGGCGAGCCATCTGAATACTGACTATGAATCTAGAATAATAGTTGCATAGCACCTTGGAAATATAAGGTGTTAACTCTTTCCAGCATCTTGCTCAGGAAGGAATAAAGTGCGGCTTTTGAAACCTCAAATGAAAAGAACTCTATGGGAGCAGAGGTGCCTCTGGTTCAGTTTAACACTACTGACACAGTTTACACCTGTAGTACGAGTGCTTAGAGGAACATTTGAGTCTACTCAAATTCGTATCTTTAGAAGGCAATAAATAAGTTTATCATTTTGACAGGTAAGACTGCCTGAGGTGCTTTGAACAGAAATAAGACACTTTCAAAGTGAATGCTTTCATCTGAAGACTCCTCTTCTTATATCCACAGCATTACTTTGAATTCAAATGACATTTGTTACGTGTGTGTGTGTGTGTGTGTGTGTGTGTGTGTCTAAAAAAGATTTCCCGACATTCAGCAGCAGGATCAAAAGCTTCAGCCAATTATCAAAGCTGTTTAATAGACAAAGGTAGGAGAAAGAGTCCCAGACTCTAGATTAAGGTCCAAGAGGAGCTACATTTAATGGCTTCATTAATAAACAAAGAGAAACGTGTTTCTCCCCACTCCGTCTCTCCCTCCAGACCTACTAAACCTGGCTCACAAAACACCAAGCCACAGAAACTGAAAGGAAACCAGGGACGGTGTAATAAATGCAGAAAAGAACCACCTATTTGGGGGAGCACTATATTTATTTTCCAAAGTGTTTTAACATATATTATCACATATAAATTTTTCACCTTTTGAAATCATTAACTCTAGAGTATGGTGAACTGAAATGGCTGATAACTCTATGACATGTTTATTCCTGAAAATTCTTGAGGAGAAATAGCAATCAATGGCCACCCATGTCCAACCATTATATATGAGTTGGAAATAAGAAGTTGAAGGTAATAATTGAAATTGTATACTATGCAGTAGTATCATCTCTAAAGAGTTTCAGAGAAACCTTTGTTGTTAAGAGCAAGAAACAATGATAGAATGCCCTTAAATTATGCAATAGTTAGTTTGTGAAGCTTTAAGTAAGTATCCTTCTGGATTTTTTTTTCCTGTGCTTAGAAAGACATCTCTATTTTTCTGTCCTTTGTGTTCCTCCTTTTTAAAATGGGATGTTGTGGTGACAATGTAATTGATGCTGTAGAAGGTAAGATACAAAAATTACATGATATTTGAAAAAATATTTGTCACATTGTTTCTATCAGAAATAAACCATGACTTTTTACCATCAATTTTTTTTTTTTTTTGAGACAGGGTCTTGCTTTGTAGTTCAGGCTGGCTCTGAGCTCACTATGTAGCCCAGGAAAGCCTCGAACTCAGCAATCCTCCTGTTTCTGCCTCCCGAGTGCTGGGATTACAGGCGTGAGCAACCATGCCCGACACTGTGGTATGTGGTATTGATTGCTGGTGGGCGTGAGTCTCCACACCCAGCATTGTATGTGGTTACCTGGATCGAACTCAGGACCTTGCACTTGCAAGGCAGGCACCAGAACCGCTGAGCCAACCCTCCGGCCCTCACCATCAAATTTTATGCAGAAGACAGGTAGCCTAAACAAACTAGTTAAATGAATTCCAAGAGAACTCTATGCACTTAAAAGCTCAAGAACCCTACCTCCCCATAGCCAAGGTTATGCCAAAATTAGTACTTTAAGTATTCACTTGCCCTCAGATATGCTACATGTTTGTATCATATTAGCAGTTATGGTCATCTCAAAAGCATTATTATGCCAGAAACTGAGGCAAGGCTTTGTGAGGCTTACAGTTGACCAGTGTGTAAGACTTAATATAAAGTTAGCATGTTTCTCAATCCACTACAGAGGAAGCCCCCTGGGTCACTGTTAGTCAGTGCTCCCTAGCGGAACAAAATTAATATTATATATCAAGATTATATATGGATTTATGAGTTAGGCTTACAATGGCCACCTGGAGAGGCAGGTGGGAAGGACACAAAAGGGCCTCCGCACGTGCTGCAGACCCAAAGGCTCTCTTGTCAGAAGTTGAAGACCTGGAGCTCACTGCAGAGACCTGTCTGAGTCCATGTCAGGAACTGAAGGCTCTGAGCTGGACAGCTGAAGTCTGTGCTTCAAAGATAAAGAGTTTGGACAGGAACAGTGGAGCTGGAGATGCACAGCAATGATGGAGACTGGAGAAAGATAAGAGAGACTTCCATCTTCTGTCTCTTTTTTGCTCACCCAAAATAGAAGCTGGTTAGTTGATGCTGACCCCAGCCAGTGTAGGTTTTCTCTACAGTAAGTTCATCCTGGCAAACCCAGATCCAGGGTAAATCAATCAGTGGATGTTACTGAGTGAAGTTGACACCACAGTTTACTATCACTGTCATCATCTATCCATCTAAATAAAAGTCTCTGAAGTAAGGACTGCCAGCATCTCAAAAAAAGATCAAAACTGTACCTGGCATTTATTCACAGGAAGCAATACTTAAAATATTCTCTCTAAATGCCCATTAATCATGCCATTTGCACACAGCACAGTCCCTTCCTATCAAATATAGAAGTGATTATACTTAGAACCCCTACGGGTCTGGAAATGCAAAGATGTGATTTGATGTAGACTATAGTGAATGAATGAAGGACAGAGTCAAAGCACTAAGGGGATGGATTCATTTTACATTTCTCAACGTAATATAACACATTGGGTTTGGTGGAAAATGGACAGACATGCAGAAATGTGGTTGAAAAGACTGCAATCTGATGAAAAAGAACTAGGAAAATCCTAGCAAAGGCTTACCTGTTTAACATTCCTTCATTTTAAGTATGGGTTAGGACCCCTCTAGAGTAAGGGCGTTGTACCATAATTTCAGGGAAGGGGGTCAGGTGGTGACCTTTCTAGGTTTCACAGCTTGCTTTGAACTAGAGGAGTTCAAGATTCTATGGCCTACTTTAGAGGACAAATGAAAGGAGAAACTCAAAGAGAACTTGTTTTTCATTTATTTTAGTTCAAAACACTAAGCTTCAGGGAATTAGGTTCTGACCTACAACAAAGTTCCTCAGGAAATGCCTTCAGGACAAACACGTAGAAAAGCTAAGACAGGAGAAGTAAAACAAATAAAAACACCTGCACAGTAAAGCTTCAGGTGATCCTAAAAGGAGCTTGGGCCAAACTAGACCTTTAATACATTCCCACCTTGAAGCAAGAAAGCCAGGCTTGAAACTACCCCTCACTTTTTCATTAATAAGTCATCCTATAGCTGGCTATGAACTTTTTGGGGGTATGTATTTGTCATGCATATTAATTACATTCATCTTGGGGATTTGGTGCATATACTCATCCAATTTTGATGACTTGTACTCCCCTCTTGCCTTCGCCCTTCCCCAGATCCTCTCCCCATCTCCATATGGTCTACCTCCTTGTTTCTACCATCTCTCTTTTACTCTTCTCTCTGAATTATTTATAGTTTGGATTTCTCATGTAAGAGAAACCACATAGTATTTAGTATTTATCCTTCTGTGACTGATTTATTACACTTAGAATTGTAGTCTCAAGATGAATCCTTTTTCCTACAAATAACTCAAATTTATCCTTTTTTTGTAGTTTAATAGTTTATACAAACACACACACACGGGTATGTGTGCTTTTTCATAATATGATGGCTTTAACTCTTTTGGAAAGTTACACAGTGGAGGAATGGCTGGAGTGAATGGAATTTTATTTTTAGGATTTTTAAAAAGAAATCTGCATACTCATTTCTGTAGAGGTTGTACTAGCTTACATTCTCACTAGCAGTATAGAAGGTTCCTTTTTCCTCTCACAACCTTGCCAGCTATTGTTTTTTGAGTCCTCCATAGCTTTCCTTCCTGGAGTGAGATAGAATCTCAATGTTGTTTTGATTTGCATTTCTTTCCTAGACAAAGGTGCAACATTTTTTTTCATGTACCTGTTGGCCATCTGTTCTTCTTTTGAGAAATATCTATTCACTTAAATTTGTCTATTTTTTGACTGAGCCTCTAATTGAGGGGATTCTAATTCTTCTTTAGGTCATTATATCTTCTAGACATTGCTCCTCTGTCCAAAACATTGTGCCATTGTATGCCGTGAATGGTGCTGGAGATGGAGAGATAGAGAGTAAAACAAAGCTGTGCTTCTTAATTCAAAACATAAACGTGAAGGCATATTTTCATTGGAAATGTCATCTGGAAGGAAAATAAATTTACAACAAGGGAGTGCTCTTCTTGAAATATATTGTAAACTCTCCCCTGCTCTGAGCTCCAAGCAGCTTCCTGGTCACTCGTTTAACAACATATACCCTATCTTCCGCTAAGTGGGAAATGACAATTCTAGTTAAGTTTCCTTCAACTGACTTACTGTGTTGAGACAGAAAGATCTAATTAGACATGTTTAAAGGCGTTATTGAGTACTTGGCTTTTCCAAGAAGAACATAGAGTTAAGAGTTCTCAAGTAAGACTCATGAAATTGAAGTTTGGCTCTGGCTCAGCCTCTAACTCTTTGTGATATGTGGACTTCTTATTCTTACTCTCTGAGTCTCAATTTCTTCATCTATAAAAATTAGGGAGCTGGACTAAACTGTTTTCAATGTCCCTTGTAGGTGCTAGGACTGAAGAGAAACTGTCTTAAATGCTGGGGAAAAAAGTGTCTGGGCCCAAATCCAAATGTACCCCATTCTGCCCTGTGACTGTGAAGAGTAATGTCTCCTTTCTTCCTAATTTCCTCACTGTAATCCGTGGTACCAATAATACCTCCTTTACTGATATGTCATAGTACTTTATGTATTTTTATTTTATTGTTAGCTATGAAGAACTTTTATGATATCTTATATTCATTTCCACCAGTCACATCATACTGTATCTTATTTTTACCAATGCAAAAATCAATACAATTTATCTTTGATTCTGTATACTCAGATTATGAAGGATAATTCACTGAATATGAATTTTTCCAACCAGCTTTCAAAAGAGTCTGCTTACAGGCTCCAAAAGTGTGTTACCCTGTGAATTCCACAATTTTCCTCTTGTGATACATGCTAGATTTCCGCCCCCATTAGGTTCATAAATTATGAAACTGCTTTCTCAACTTGCCTTTTCTTAGTATCTATTTCTGCTTGAATAATACCAAACATGTCAATCAATCAGTTGTTATAGACTACTCAGTTACTTGTAATGATGTGTATATTGTAAAATAAGCAATAGTGAAAATGACTAGAAAGTGTTTTATGTTCCTGGATTATAGCCTTAACTGCAGTAGACCCAGCATATAGAGAAATTGTATTACTAGAAGAGTTGCACAATCTACAGTAGCCAATTGTCAGCAAAGCTGATGATAGAAAGTAATGTGTTCCATTCTGAAATTACATGGTTATTGCTCATGTTGTTTTATTTGTTCAAAAGGTTAAATTTTTGCTGCTTCTAAAATGTTGTGTGTCGGTCTTTGAAAGTAATATCTGAAAAATGCTGAATTGAGGGTATTGTTTCCATATAATGTACCAATGGGAAAAAAAAGTCAGTCATTCTTTACATTCTGTTCTTTTAGTTTAAAAGGATCATTCAGAAACAATACCACCTACTTTTCTGAAACAGGGGAGTTATTTCCAACCTGGGGCTCATATAAATTCAATTTTTTTCATAGATCCAGAAAGCATTTGAAGTACAGTCTAAAACCCAAAAGACAAGAGAAAGGAATAAGGCAGAAATACTACAACTGACTTTAACAAAAAAAGAAAAATTCTCTCAAACACTGGTCCTCTGAGAGTTATTTCAAACCTATCCCAATAACAAATGCTTTTCAGGTGACATGTAAGAACCTGTTGAATTCCAGACTTATCCAAACAGCCCTCTGGGCTGAAACAAACAGGTAAACTCGTTTCAACTCGTCCTCCTTGTGAACATTTCTGAAAAACATACCTCCTGAAATAATGACATATTTTAGCAAGTACTCTCCTCCCCTTTTCTGAAACTATTAAGTTATTATAAGCTAAGTACATATTCTGTGAATTAATAATATGCTATTTTCAAAGTCAGCAGCCTCGTTAATTTGCATGAGTTTCTGTTTTGCCTTGGAATAAACATACCCTGGATATTTCCCAACCCTATTGCAAACATATCTCCTAATTACCCTTACTATAGAACTGGAGCATGGCAGACTGCACGCAAAGAAAAGAAAGCTGCTATTATTCCAGAGGTGGAGTGATAGGGAACCATCAAAGCTTACCTTAAGATATTTCTCCTTTTGCACATGCCAATTTTCAGCTGGGACGCAGCTCATTAATTTTCCCTCCCACTAAAAAATTTGGAATTTTATGTCAAGATTACATAGCAACATTATTATAATATAGAAAAGAATATTAATGCCTGAAGGAGCCTTTGATATTCTAGTCCATATGTTTAATTTTGCAGTGAAGAAAATGGTGTTATAAATAGATTGACATTCTGTAGCTTAATAAAGAGCAGAATCTTCTGATTGTTCTCTCCTATGGTCTTCTTTACAGGGCTATCTTTCCATTCTTACCTATAAATGTATTACATAGTATAATTATAAATAAAATCAAATTTGTTTCTGTTACTAATATAAAACAACTTTCCATGTATAATATGATTAATACATTACTTGTAGTGATTCTATCTCTACAGCAAGACAGGATCACCAAGGGTAGATATGTGATGTATTTCATCTTAGAATATTGGTCCAGTAGTTGGTACTATGCTTTGGCACGTGTGTATGTCACTAGAGAATCCCATAATTTTGGACAATTTTTAGCTTCAGGATTTGGTCATGTTTAAATAACATGAGAACCCTGTTTGACAAATAAGTGCCATAAAGCAGAATCTCCAGTAATTATTGAATTCATTTAAATGGAGTTGCCATGTGTATCACAAAACAGAGATTCAGATATAGATCAGATACAGGAAACAGGCACCAAAAGAAGAAGGCAGGCAAAATGAAAGTGATAGGTTTTTGCTCCACTTTATTTCTTCCTTGGAAGGAAGATTCTGGTAATTCTCCAGATGTCTGTGTCAATCCCTGCGTTTTGTCAAAAATTCATGACAGCTATTCTCAATAAACATCACTGGGCCTTATCCAAGCACCATTCTTCAGTCTCAAATCCAGAAGGGCTGCTGCAGAAAGAAACTGTCCAGCTCTTCATAGAACAGCTCATATTCTGTGTTGGAAGAAAACTTAGCTATGATGTCTCAATAAAATATCATGTAAAAAGTGGAAGAAACAGAGCTTAAATAGAGGAAGAAGAGACTGTGTCATATGCCTCTTCTGTGACCATTGCTGCCTGAAATCTCTTGTTGCCATTTTGTGCCAGATACTTCAGCACCTGGAATTGGATAAAACATTATATTGCTCTCTAGATATGCATTTGAGACCCACTGTTCTGTAGATACTCTTCTCTAAATCATTACTAGTATTTCCAATCCTTGCTCCAAATTACCCTGGAGAGTTTAACATTTATTATGTACTTTGACCTATGCACTCTTACTGTCCAGTTCCTACCTAGGTTTTTTAAAAAAAAAATTTGAATCTTTATTGGTGCATTATACACATTGTGATCACACAATATTGAGAATTTGTATCAGCATATGACACAATTTAATTCTCATTTTTCCCATTACCCACCCACCCCACAACCCCCTCCCCTATATACATAAGCTTTGTTTCCCTTTTTTGTAATTACCATCATATTTTCTTCTCCTTTTTACTTACCTCTACACCCCATTTCCCTTTGAATATTTTCTATTTCACCATATCTACCATGTATTCTAGAGCTCATTTACATCTTCAGTTTCTCATACCAGAGAAAAGATATGATATTTATAGATCTGTGAGCTATATATTTATCTTATGAGTATGTCCTGAAGGTACATGCATTTGAATATAAAGAGCAAAAGTACAACCAACAAATTGGGGAAAAAAATTTACCAATGGTTTCTCAGACAAAAGGCTAATATCTAGACTACACAAGGAGCTTTAAAAAAACTCAGCCCTTCTCAGTTTAAAGACTCAATTAAAAAATAGGCATCTGAAATGAACTGACACTTTCAGAGAAAGAAGTAAAAGCAGCTAAGAAACATATGAAGAAATGTTCAGTATCACTAGTCATTTGAGAGATGAAGATGAAAACAACACTGAGATTCCATCTCACTCCACAGAGAATGGCTGCTATCTCAAAATTAACCATCAACAAATGCTGAGGAGGCTATGTGGAGAAAGGAACCCTTCTCCACTGTTGGAGGGAATGTAGACTGGTACAACCATTATAGAAATGAATGTGGAGACTCCTCAATAAACTTGGAATAGAGATCCCATTTGACCCTGCTATTCCCCTGCTAGGTATGTACATGAAAGATTCATATCATAGCAGCATATGTGCATCCATGTTCATAGCAGCTCAGTTTGTGATCGCTAAATATAGGAAACAACCCAGTTCCAACTTATATTAACACTGAACCAGGGTGAGCATTCATTCCTCTGGAATTGAATGATAATTATTAATCTCTCCTTAGGAATCCTGGTCTGTGTCCATGTTTAAATGGAAACTCTCCTGTCTCCATTGTCTTTCACACTGAGCATACTATGGAGCCAGGGTGTTAGTGTCTGCAGAAAGCCTGGGAACAGAAAATTAGTTTGATTCAACTTTGTCCAGATATGGCTCATATACACTAAAAAGAGGGGTGTTCCTTCTCTAAGATCATAGTTCCCTTGCAAAAGCTGGCCAAAATTCTACCTTTAATGCCTATTGAGAGTCATTCCACCCCCTGTAAATCACTAGTCCTTAAAATGGGGTGTAAACATCGTAGTTGGTGGCCAGGCTGATCCACTAGGTCAAACATGGAAACAAATGGAAAATCTGCCATTGATGTGTATTTTTTATTGTCTCACATTTTATTTTCTATCTTTACAAACACTAAACAATATTCACAGCATGTGACTAAAGTTGCATCTATCAATAATATATAAGTAACCTATATGAAGGTGAAGGCAAAACACTTCTAGTGATAAAAAGACATAATGAGCATGAGTTCTAAAGTGACATGGCTATAATCAATGAAAGCATCTCATTTGGTGGGCAAAGGCCTCAACTATGAGCTTCAAAATGTAATTCGTTTAACATCACAGCCTTTGATTTTCTCCTCTCATAATTACTGAGATACATCCTATTTGATATTCAAACTGACTACACTATATTGATAAAGAAAGTATTTAATCAGGACTATTTACTTCTGTTCTGGAAATTTAATATATTATATTTCTACTTAAAATTTTCTAAACAAGTAGATCTTCAATGTTCACTTACAAAAAACTATAGTGTGTATATACTTTTAATCCTAAAAGTATAAAAGGCTAAGGCAGGAGGATTTGCTAATTTGAGGCCATCCTAGACAATGGAGTGAAATTGTATCTCAAAATAGAAATTAAGCTTAGTAGTAGATTGCTTGACTAGCTTGCACAAGGCTCTGGGTTCAATCTTAAATGCAAAAAACTAAATAATTATAACTATAAGGTGGGTTGAGTGTGTTAAGTAACTTGATTATTATGATCATTTCACAACATATACATATGCATAAATGGGTATTGGTAGTAATTGCTGATGGATCCCCTAGTATATACATATATAAAAGAAAAAAGAGCCGGGTGTGGTGGCTCACACCTGTAATCCCAGCACTCGGGAGGCAGAGACAGGAGGATTGCTGAGTTCGAGGCTTGCCTGGGCACCATAGTGAGCTCAGGGCCAGCCTGAACTACAAAGCGAGACCCTGTCTCAAAAAGGAAAAAAAAAAAAAGAGCAGATAACCATATCAGTTGATTTTAAAATGTCTAAATGCAGTCAAAATAAAAATTAAATTCTGATCTCTTAATTTAATGAAGTCTGAAATCACAGATCTCTTGCCCAGTATAGCTATAGGTTGAAATGTTTGCAGTTGTTTAATACAGTTTCTATGCCCCATGAGACTAGACTCACATACTTAAGTGAAACAGTTTTGACAATTTACTACAAACAAAGGTACTTAATGTAAAATAACTTGGAGTTTGGATGGTTCTTATATTTGAAACATGTCTATGGACCAACTGAGGAAACTTTATATAGTCAGACAAATCATTAACTTAATGTGTTTTTTTTTCTTTTTACCACTTAATGATTATAATGCTAATTATACTGTAAGATGCACCAAAATTTTAGTGATAGATGTTAATCAAGGATCTTGAAAAACCCATATTATTATTCTTCATATGAAATATTATTAATGTGAAGATTAAAGAACTGTGTAGGTCTCTGGGAAATGCCTCACTTTTAGAACTAAAAATTATCACTCTACTTATGAACTGCTAACCATGTGGTAGGCTTCGTGTGAGGTAACTGACTTCCTCATGAAATATTATTAGTATCCAGTTTGATTGGAAACAGATTTTGGAGATTAAAACTTGCTTAGTGTCACAAAGTTTTAAGTAGTGAGGGCAGGTTTTGAAGGCTGGTCTATATGATTCAAATTCTCTGATCCTTTAACATAAATCTCCTTTTCTAGCATTTTTTTAGACATTAAAACCCCAAGGAATACTGTAGTAATAAATACATCTTGTCCCCTATATTTTTTTCTAAATGGAGACATTTTCAGAAATGAAAAAGCGAAGTGGATACAGGCATGTGAAGACATGTTGCAGCATGATGGCTTTCTCCTTACATATGTCACATGAAATAGCTTCTCCATGTAGAAAAATACATGACTAGAAATTGTCCCCAAGGAAGGTGAAATGGTAGAGACAAAGGTGAAAATTGGATGGTAGATGCAAAACATCTGAGGAAAAGAAAATGTGCATCTCTCCTCATTCTCACTACAAAGGAGAATGAGGAGAGATGTGATTCTCTGCCTTTCCTACAGCACGTGGAGAATCCTGGGCTTCACCACATGAGAGAGAGTGCAAATAATCATGAGTGTGGGAGTGAGACTTATCCTCTGACTCTGATGTGAGAGTTCAGAAATCAAGTGAATGTTGGGGGAACCAATGCTAAAAAGGCTGGTAGGCTTTGAAGAGAACAAGCTCCAAGAAACACAAAGAAAGGACTCTATATACAGCAAATTCTCAAAGAGAAGACCATCCTGATTGTTGATTCTATTGAATGATATCTGAGCATCCTTCCTATTTGAAGATAATCTTATGATAGATGGGAGGTAGATCAGAGCACATGACTTCTACACATCTAGTTAGACACTTCCAGACTTTACAAAGAGAGGGACAAAAACAGGTGAGAATCATTACAGCTGACTCACAGTAGTTGCAAGGTAATTAATTTTCCAGGGATGACAGATCAGTGGCATCCTTACCTCAGCCAGCTTTGTACCATAGGTTTGCTGTGTCTGCCTCCTGTGGGTCCTGCCAATCCTGGCTCTATAACTTTCCCACTGATATTCTTCCAACAAATTCCCGAGCCAGAATTGATTTCTGTTTCTTGCAACAAAAACGATGATTATTGCACACTGGAATGGATGTTCATACCAGAAATGATGCCTGTGAGATGTAAAATTAAAGTTTCTATTGAGAAATATATGGTGTAACTTGATAAAGAATGAATCACAAATCACAATCCACCAAAGCACTGTTTGAATGAAAGTCACCTAGGCTCTATGAAGTGAAGGGAAGTGATCGAGTTCAAGCCCTGCCAAATGTTGGACTGACAAAAAGTAATAAGAATTATGAGACATGTACAAGGAATCCCTACAGTGATGTTGCTACAGAAAGTGAAGGAGTTCTTCTTGTTCCCTGTGCAGCACATTGATTTTGATTGAACACCAGTGGCCCGGACATTACCTCCACTCTGCCTGTTCTTCTCTGTGTATGTACAGAGACCCAAAATCTGCAATGTGACTGCAGCCTATAAAGACCTAGAAAGAGATGGGGACAAAAAGAAGTGCAAAGATAATCCTATTATGTTGCATTCTGACATCACTCATGACATGCTCCAGTGAAGATTGTCTTGGGAAATTACTACAGTAACGTTGACTCTATAGAAATCCATAACTCATATTCCCCAAATTAGAGCATACAACTTAACTATAATTAATCCACATTGTGGCAGTTTGTGAATTATAAATTATAAACTCAATATTGAGTATAGCAGTCCTGCTGTTCCCAGAATGGTAATTCTTATGGCTCAATCCTTGTAAGAACCTTTCCATTTGCTAACTTCCTGTTTTCCTCATTTGGCTTGGCGGTATAGAACCTCAGAAGCCAGTATTTCATTTTACTCTCAAAGTAACTGTGAGGCAAAATGATCATCACTTGAAGATGAAGAAACTGGGATTCAGAATGTGTAATTGGCTCATTCAGCATCATCCAGCTGGTAAATGGCAGTTCCAGTAAAGAAATTCACCGTGTTTCTAAACAGGAGTGAGTGATGTTGTTGGTTTGTTGTTATATGTTATGTGTATTATGATCACTGTCTTTTCAAAGCAAACAAAGGGCCATTTTGTTAGGCAGCACCTTCAAAGTTCCTGCTGACTAAAAATATATTTCCAAAAAAGCACTGAAAGTCCACTTTTAGTAGTGCTTTGTGTTCAGAATCTTATCTTTCTTTGTCGACCTTCTTTTAAAAGGCAAATGCACCACATCAACAATGTTTTCCTAGTGTTTTTTCTAATATCTGATTAGTCATCAACAACAACAAAGCTGAAAGTTTTTAGAAGACATTTAAAAAAGGAAGACAGATTTGAGAGATGTAGATGAAAACAACACTGAGGTTCCATCTCCCCCAGAAAGAATGGCTGTGAAGAAATCAGCCAACAACAAATACTGGCGAGGCTGCAGGGACACAGGAACTATTCTTCACTGTTGATAGGAATGTAGACTGGTACAACCACTGCGGACATCTGTCTGGATTCCTCAAAAAACTAAGATTAGAGGTCCTATTTGACCCTGCTATTCCCCTGCTAGGTATCTACATGAGAATTAAAAGCATTGTGTCACAGTGACATATGTTCAGCCATGTTTACAGCAGCACAGTGTGTAATAGCTAAATCTTGGAAATGTCCCTAATGCCTATCAATGGAAGACTGGATAAAGATGTGGGAATTAAAAAAATAATGTGATAAAGAATGATAAACTAGAGATATTTTTAGCTAAATGGGTGCACTTGGAGACCACACTCATAAATTAAATAAATAGGACATATGGGTAAATACTATATCATTTCTCTAGTATGGGAAACTGAAAGTGTAGATGAGGTCCAAAATGTTGAAAAAGTATTGTGACATAGGAAGAAAATCTTCAAAGAGGAAGGGAAGCTGGGGGACAGCAAAGAAGGGAAAGAAAAAATTTAAAGTTGAAAAGAAAAAAAACAGAAACAAAGCTTATGTATGGGAGGTGAAGGAGCTTGTGAGAGGACGGAGAAATGAAAAAAAATAAGAATCAAAATATATCATGTACAGGTATAAATTCTCAATGAGGAATGAGATCATAATGTATACCTAAAATGTACCAATAAATGAGAGGAAAGAAAAAGAAAAGAAAGAAAGAAAGAAAGAAAGAAAGAAAGAAAGAAAGAAAGAAAGAAAGAAAGAAAGAAAGAAAGAAAGAAGGAAGGAAGGAAGGAAGGAAGGAAGGAAGGAAGGAAGGAAGGAAGGAAGGAAATAAACAAGGAAAGAAAGAAGGAAAAAAAGAAAGGGAAAGGAAGGAAGGAAGACAGGAAAAGAAAAATATGTGCTGTTTTCTGTTTCCTGGACTGGGGGCGCTTCCCTCCCTCCTGGCCAGTGTTTCCAGCATCTTTGCCCACTCTCACTCATAGAAGCAGCAGGGAAGATACGCAATCCTAGCAGGTTTCAGAATGTGTCTTCACCCATACAACAATGGCTTTTATTCTGGGGCAGATGATAAGAGACACAGGACATGAGCAAGCCAACAAGCATCTTCCCACACTACTTCCCTTACATTAAGAGAATAAAAGTCTGCAGTGGTCCATTCCCCCTCAGAATCCTGCATAGTCTCTAAAATATCATAGATCAGTTGGGCATGGTGGCTCATGCCTGTAATCCCAGCACTCGGGAGGTAGAGACAGGAGGACTGCTGAGTTTGAGGCTTGCCTGGGCTACATAGTGAGCTCAGGGCCAGCTTGAACTACAAAGCAAGACCCTGTCTCAAAAAAGAATAATAATAATAAAATATCATAGATCAGTTTCAAGTGACCCACATACACTAACTTCAGAAAATTTCTCTTCAATAATCCACAAAGTATACAATGTACCAATAAAGATTTTTAAAAATCCACAATTCTGTTTTGGCAAACAATGTGCACAGAGAGCTTCAGAGAGTCTTTACTCTTTGTAAAACTGAAACTCAAAGAAGTGAAGCTATTTTCACTACGTTCTGAAAGATTTCATCCTTAATGGTCCCTCAAATGTCAAAGCCTTTGGGTATCAGTATATGCTCTTCTCACCAGTGTGTATTTTAAATATACAGATAAATTCTCCTTCTAGGTAACCCACCAGACCCGTTCACTGTCATGGTAAATGCCATGTGCTATTAAGTTTCCTATTCTGTAGTATTCGGTGACACACAGCTTAATCTCAGGTATTCCAGAGACATGAGGTCAGAGGAGCACACGTTTGGGGTGAGCCTGAGTAACTTGACAAGGCCATGTCACAAAATAAAATAAAGAGTTTGAGGGTACAGCACTTGTTTAGCATGCACAAGGCCCTGGATTCAATCTCAAGTACTTCTAAAAATTATATCTTGGCTGAAAAGGTCTCCAGTATTTGTATTTTCTTTTTTTAGCCTTTAGACTATCTTGTAATTCTTGAACATTTCATTATATTTTTGTTTTGTCCCCTTTATTAAGGACTATGAAGGCTTGTTTTGTTTTGCATAGTTTATTTTTCCCTAAAAATAGAAACCACAAGTTATCTAAAGGAAGCAATTTGGACCTTAACATTATTAGGAAAGAAGAACTAATTAACTTTTGTCATATAATGGTACAAATTCCCCAATGTTATATGTGATTTTGAGATGTATATAAATTGTACCAATGAAGAATTCAATTTAAAAAAAGAACTATATTTCATTTTTAATTTTTAAAAATTAGAGTAAAAATTATGAGAAGGATGTATTTCAAAAAGATAAATGAAGATGAAAAATCAAAGCACATCAAATTTTTAAATGTAAATGAACAAATAATGATAAAAATTTGGAAAATTTTGCAAGAAATTGCATGATATTTCAGCACTGTTGCCCCATACAGCCTGCTAGTTCCATCTAAAACTCTGACTTGTATTGTAGCTTGAATCTTTATCTAATCCTGCTGAGTATTGATCTGTAGCCATTGATTCAAACAAGAGACTTGAAAGCAAAAATTCTTTCAACACTTTCTTCAGGTTCCCTTAGGAGAATGTGCATCACTCAGGATGCCATGAAGGCACGCATGGCAGCAATACTTCTTCTAAGGGACAGCGGTTGGGTGGAAGTAGAATTTCAGGAAGAACATAACAGACTCCTGAAAAGGAGCACATCTTAAAGGAGTAAGGGCCCAGCAAGTAAAAATAACCCCCTGAGATGAGAGAGTTAGAGGAATACAGATTTTGGGCCACTGTGCAGCTCAAAAAAGAATCTATAGCCGGGCATGGTGGCTCATGCCTGTAATCCCAGCACTCGGGAGGTGGAGGCAGGAGGATTGCTGAGTTCGAGGCTTGCCTGGACTACATAATGAGCTCAGAGCCAGCCTGAACTACAAAGCGAGACCCTGTCTCAAAAAAAAAAATCTATAAAATTATGTCACCCTGGAGTTTCAGTTGGGCCTTTAAGGAAAAGGGGTGTGAAGGGGTGTGGGTCCATGCGTGTGTGTGTGTGTGTGTGTGTGTGTGTGTGTGTGTAAAACAGACAGAAACATCACTAAAAAGCTATATAGCACATTGTACTCTGGGCAATTTTGCAGTGAACCTTTTTAATAAAAAGGCAGAAGTAACCAATAGCATCTTACTTTATGAAAACATCATTAAATAAAGTATTGAACCATCCATTGTAAAATTTGTATCATAACTCTTCTGAATTCTGTGTATTGATTTTGTATCCTGCAACATTGCTGACTTCATTTATCTACTGTAATGGGGTTTTATGGTGGGGTCTTTTAAGATTTTTTGTGTATATAATATTACATCAACTGCAGATACTGACAATTTGCCTCTGACTGTCTGAGTTGGGTACCCTTTTTCTCTTGTCTGATTGCTTTGACTAAAAATTTCAGCACTATGTTGAATAAAAGTGGAGAAAGCAAGAATGCTGTTCTTGTTCCAAATCTCAGAGAAAAAGCTTCCAGCTTTTCCCCCATTCAGTGTAATGTTAGCTGTTGGCTTATTATATATGGCCTTTATTATAGGAAAGTTTTTCCTTATACTCCTAATTCATCTGGAGTTGTGTTCATGAATGGTTGTTGAATTTAACAAAGTTTTTTTTTCTGCATCTATTGAGATGACCATAGGCATTTTGCCCTTCATTGCATGTGTGATGTCATGTCTATTGATTGGAGTACTGTGTTAGCTTTCTGCTGCTGTGACAAATACCAGAGAAAAATAACTTAAAGGAGGAAAGATTGAAAGATTTCTTTGGCTCACAGTTTTAGAGGTTTCAGTTTGTGGTCACTCTGCTCCATTCCTCCTCAGCTTGTGATGAGGAGCACACCACAGATCAAAGCTGCTCACTCGTGCAGCCTGACAGGGTGGGCAGGAAAGAATGAGAGACAGCAGAGAGGAAGAGACCAGGGACACAGTCCCAAGGCCAGTCTTATGACTCACTTCCTTCAGCTACCATCCCCTATATTCCCATCACCTCCTAATAATGTCATCAAATGAATTATTAAGGGCTTAATCCTCTCATGAATTTAAAACCCTCCTAATTAAATCACTTTCCAAAATCCCATCAGCTATGAACCAAACTCCCAGCACAAAAGCTTGGGGTGAACATCTTAGATCTGAATTATAGAAAGTATACAGATCCAATGGCCCAAGAGAACACACATTGCAGGAAGCACTCCACAGAGCTCTTACTATGAGGCAGAGGCAGCTTTGGCCCCCACCAGCCCCAGAAGAGCAGACTCTTATAATATTGCAAAAGTGAATGAGTTTTGTCCACTCGAGGCTCTGTCATTTTCATATGACTTTCAGAAATATCAGCAACATCACAGTTCAATATTTATGACTACAGCAGAGCTTCTACTTACTGTGGGGAAAACACAGAGAAGCGTTTTGTGGGTATGGCTCTCAAGCTCTGAAAGTTTCAAAAAAATTGGAAGGAAAAATACCAGAAAATATCAGAGGTCTCATTAGCAAAACAGATGAATATATGAAACCATCACGACTTGAACATACACCCAAATATGTCATCATACACACATTCTTTAGCCATGTTTAGGTCTCATTGAACTCTTGAAACTATAGAACAAATATGATTTGAACTTTTTATTCAAGCATTATGATCATCTCAAAAACATTACAGATGGAGAGAAGCCATCTGTAAATCTAAGAGGGCAGGACCTCTAACTCCACCTTGGAGTCTGAAGAAAAGCTTCTTAGCAGAAGCACATCTAAGGTAAGATCTGTTGGACTATAGGAGTTAGCGAGGGAATTGCTTAAGATATTATAAATTCTATGATTCACATTATTATACATGGTGCTTTTAACTACAATCCCAATGATGTTATAACCAAGTTATCAACCGCCTTGCATTATCCATTCTGTTCTTGCCTCTGTCAGTGAATATAATGAGAATCTAAAATGTCTCTTGGAGAAATAGAACCTTTAATTTAAAAATTACTCAATATATCAAACCTTTAATTCTTCCAAGACGACCATCAATGAGAATGCCCAAACTCCTTGAGCATTTAAAAAGCAATAATCAGAACTCCAAGTTCTACAACTGGTTTACTGCTTAGCCTCAGAGAAATTATCTCTGTCTTTTTGTGTGTTTGTTTGTTTTGAAAAAATACCAAACTTTCTGGTAATATATTAGTTCTATTCTGTAGAACAAAGAATAAAAGTACTCAAGGAATAAGTAGTGCATAAACATATGTATAATTTGGAACTAGAATTTTTCTAGCACTGCATTATTTTTTCACAGGATAATAGGAAATCTAAAATGGTATTTTAGCTTTATTAATTTGCTCCAAAGCTGAGATTTTTCTCAGTAGGTAGAAGAATGAATTAAAAACTTTTCCCTTACTCTTTTCATTAAAGAATTATTACTTCAAAACAATTCTGATAAGTATAAAGCCCTTTCAGGATGATAGAAATAGTAAATGATGTTTTTGTACATTCTCTAAGGATTTGGGGTTATTTTACTATTTTTAATGTGAGATGGAGCCATACAAAATCCAAGTCTTGATTTCTTGTAACATTGGGTTCAGCACAAAGTGTTCTCCCAGTTGCCACACACTAAAAGTCTTGACTATGCACAAGAACATTTACAGTCAATGGTTTAATCTAAAGCAAAGTGAAGCCAGCCCGGGAATGTGGAGTTTTCCATTTTTCTTCATCTCTGTCTTCATCTAGGCAGAGTTACAGCATTCTGGATAAGAAACTTCAAATTTTAAAAACTCAGTTTGGGTCTTTGTTCTGTTACTTACCAAATGTGCAGTCTTTTTAAAAAAAATATTATTTAACCTAAGACATATTGTCTCAAATTGACTTAATCGGGAGCTAATAGTTATTTCACAAGATTGTTAGTTTTAATGGGAATAAAAGAAAACAAAATGTTCCACAAAGTTTTATGTATTCCTATCAGATAACTCCCCTTGCCAAGGTTAGAACATGTAAACCTGATTTCACATGAGGAACAAAAGGCTTGAAATTATTGAATTAGTTCATGAGTTTTCAGTACACATACACACACGCACGCACGCACATTTTCATACAAACATATGCATTTTGTTCATTCATTCACTCAAAAAAAAATACAGCCTATGCATTTCTAGTTTACAATCACCAGGGGGAATTACAGGTACCAGGAATAGTTTGACACTCACCGCATAGGCTGCACTATTAATGATACTATGAGAAGCCTCAGGGACAGTGAGTCTAGAAACTTCATAACACCAACAGTCAAACTATATATAAAACTTTGATTAATGTAAGCCTTTCAAGACACACATTAAGCCCCAAATCTAAGTAAACTAAACTACTAAAAGTATATGCCATTCCAAGAACGCTTTGTAGAGTAGCACTGTTGTGTAAAAATAACTTTGTCTTATATTTTAAAAAAAATCCTGAAAGATCCTGGAATGCCATTTCTTTCCAAAAGAGTAGCCATATTTGAATTTTCTTAGCAGCTTGCTGAGAGAGTGCAAAGCTAACAAGAATCAAAACAGACTCTTTACATAGTTTGTTTGGGTCTAGAGGAAATCTGTCCATGAGCTTTTGTGAAGGGGCCAACATGTCAGCATATGCCTGACTATACTGAGTTTATCTTTCAATTGATTTAGTCCATTCTGGGGAATCAAGATGATGCAAGAATATGGCACATTACCAAGCCTTTTCTCTTTTCATTGACAGAACTGATCAAAATGTATTTATGCATTTATTCTTATGGTTCACCTAAGCAGAAGTAATACAGACACAGGGTAAATTTAAATTCATATTACAGTTATTCTGCCCACACATAAAGATATTTCTAACATAATATCTGAATTGATATAATGATAATTAACTAGAAGCCTATCAATCATAAAGCATGGATAAATCCCTAATTCTGTCATTCTGACGTTTGCAAACAAGTTCAAGAAATGCAACAAATGGAAGGTCTTCCCTACTAGAAATATTTGATATTGAGCTGGAAAGGTGGTGGACAAACTTTCTGAATTGTTTTCATAAAAATGAACAATGTTGGGCCGGAGGGTTAGCTCAGTGGTTCCGGCGCCTGCCTCGCAAGCGCAAGGTCCTGAGTTCGATCCCCGGTGACCACATAGAATGCTGGGCGTGGAGACACGCCCACCAACAATCAACACCGCATACCACAATGCCAGACGTGGTGGCTCACGCCTGTCATCCCAGCACTCGGGAGGCAGAGACAGGAGGATTGCTGAGTTCGCGGCGGCTTGCCTGGGCACCATAGTGAGCTCCGGGCCAGCCTGAACTGCAAAGCGAGACCCTGTCTCAAAAAGCAAAAAAAAAAAAAAAAAAGAACAATGTTGAGTGTTCTGAGAACATTCATTCATTTTATTCTTTTATTAATACATATTTGTGGTATATAACAAATACGTTCATTATGAAGAGTAAATATCTGTCCGTGACACAACCCTAATTCTTTTCACATCCCTTCCCCTTTTTCCCTACCACCTCCTCCCTTCACCTCATACCCTTCTTGCCATTAAACTGCCTTCCTGTTTCCTATTAGATAATTTGTTCTTTATTTATATTTTGGGTTTCTCATACAAATAACACCAGGTAATATTTAACCTTGTGTATCTGATTTACTTTGTTATTTATTCAACTTTTCTATCTCACTGATACACACACTAAACAGGAATATGAATTGAGGTGGAAAATAAGATTGGCCTGCTGAACTTAGGCTTTTATTTCTGTTATTTGTATGCTTTTTCTGTCTATCCATATATCTCTATGTATGTGTGTATATATGTAGCTCTATATATGCATATAGAAATATAAGTATATACAGTTATGACTAGATGTATGTTTACACACAAGACACACACAGCCCTCTAGAGAATGTGACACCAGGTGCTAGAGAGGTACAGCTCAAACACGACCAGAGACTCCTGTGGCAAACGGGCTTATCCTCATGGAAACATGAGTGGTGCACCGCCAGGATCACATGAACAGGTAGACGTGGGGGGCGTGTGGAGGCAGCTGACGTCTAGCAGCAGCAGTGCAGGCGCACAAAGTACTGAATTACCAATGCAAGGTAGTATAAATGTGAGTGCAACCTCATTCCTATCCATGGTAGCAACCTACTGACATAAGTTGAGCATAAAATATACTAATATTACCTAAAAACTTAAAAAGGCACCAGGTAATTGTATATGTCCATATAGGCTATAATAGAAGATATTCATTTACAAAGGAAGAATTAAAAGTACAACAATTTGGCACATGCTATTCTTGTTTCTAATTGACCATCTACTGAATGGTATTGGATTTCTGAGTGAACCATACAAACAGCTTCAAGTTTTCCTTTTTTTTTTTTTTTTTTTTTTTTTTTGAGACAGGGTCTCACTTTGTAGTTCAGGCTGGCCCTGAGCTCACCCTGTAGCCCAGGCAAGCCGCCGCAAACTCAGTAATCCTCCTGTCTCTGTCTCCCGAGTGCTGGGGTTACAGGCGTGAGCACTGTGGTATGTGGTACTGATTGCTGGTGGGCCTGAGTCACCACGCCCAACATTCTATGTGGTTACCGGGATCGAACTCAGGACCTTGCGCTTGCGAGGCAGGCGCGGGAACCACCGAGCTAAATCTCCGGCCCACAGCCTCAAGTTTTAATCTGGGCCTTTCTTGACCTTTTCTGGATCTGGCTGTGTTTTCCTATTCATATATGATTTATTCCTCAGTCATAGAATATAATAAGAAAATAAGGCTAAAAACACCGAGCAACTTTACCCTATCAGGAAATAAAACGTCATCACCATCAATATGATTTCCTCTCCCATTCTCCTCCGTTGCTCCAGCTCTGTCTCCAAACAAATGCTATGTCTTGTCATCAAGAGCAAGAAGGGTGATGTCAACCAGTAAAAACTGGGACCAGTGATTTTCCCCTTAGTATCTAGTGCCCCTTGGCTCTTTACCTTGTCCTCTGCTTACTTGCTCTAAAAAAAAGTGTCCTCCTAAACATATTTTTTAAATTTAATTCTTTATTGGTACATTTTATACACAGCTCACAATCACACTCAATATTGGGGAATTTGTACCAGTATATGACACGAGTTAATTCTCCTTTTTCCCCATATCCCTACCCACCCCACAACCTCCCACTCCCTATATGCATGTTCTTTCTTTTTCTTTCCAAGACATATTTTTTTTCAGCCTTGCAGATTGAACACAGGACCTTTATAATGAGCTATATCTCCAGCTCTTTTGTGAGTTTTCATTTAGAGACAGAATCTTCCTAAATTGTTAAGTTACCTTTGCTTGGTTGAAACTTGCAATCCTCCTGCCTCATGTTCCCAGAATGATGTGATTATAGATGTGCGTTTCCATGTTTCCCTCACATTGCTCTCTCCCTAAGTCATATTTGCTTTAAGCTTTGTTTGAGATGAAGCCTTCACTGACCTCTGTCTGTTCCTCATTTCATCATCTTACTGTACTTTTCCCTCTCTGATACTCAGGAAATAAAGCCTTGCATTGAAGTTATAAGGTGGAAAGCACCATAACACATTCAAGGCCTGTAGAAACTTAACATAGCTGCTGCATGGCTATGCAGACATTTATACAAGATGAATTAGAGATATGGTCTTTGGTTAGATCAAATCTTACTCTCAGGGGCAAATTATTTGAACTTTTATATCACAGGGACAATTCAATGTCATTGTAAAATGAAAAGCATAAGCAGTAAATGATGTTTATTAATGGCACAAAGAGTCCAAGTGAGTTGCATTAGGAAAGATTTTGTTTAGAAAAGAACCTCGAGGGCCGGAGGGTTAGCTCAGTGGTTCCGGCGCCTGCCTCGCAAGCGTAAGGACCTGAGTTCGATCCCCGGTTACCACATATAATGCTGGGCGTGGTGGCTCACGCCTGTAATCCCAGCACTCGGGAGGCAGAGACAGGAGGATTGCTGAGTTCGCGGCGGCTTGCCTGGGCACCATAGTGAGCTCAGGCCCAGCCTGAACTACAAAGCAAGACCCTGTCTCCAAAAAAAAAAAAAAAAAAAGAATTCAGTTAAATAAAAAAAGACAAAGGAAATTTGAGAAATATTTTAAATAATGGAAAATTGAAATGCAAAGCGTAAAATGTATGAGATGTACATGAAGTAATATTTAAAAATAATTTAAACCTTTACATGCTTATATTAGATTAAAAAACAAAATTAATAAATGCTTTATGCATTTACTATAAGAAGATTAAAATAAGAATATTTCAAGTCTGAAGTAAATAAAAGGATGGAAATGAAGAAAACTAGTAAAACCGAGTATCTGTTCAGTGCAGACCGCGGCAATGTCCAAGGGGTCCTGGCTCATATTGGTGGGTGGGAAGAGTGGTCATCCCTCTGGTCTTGCTGGACATAGGCCATGGGGCAGGGGTTCTGACTTTGGACAGAATGTGGACAGTCACATTCTGGCTGCTGTCTATGGACGGGAGTGTCTGAAGGACTATGTCCAGCCACACCCCTTCATGGCAGTCTCTCATGCTTGTCTCTCACCCAGGTACTTTGGGCGTGTAACACCTGAGTCCCCGAAGCTCCTGACAAGGTCCATACTTTCTCCCTTGGACTGCTGGGCCTCGGGGGTTACCTTCTCTCCCTGGGCATTGCCCGGATCCAGGACCAGATTGGCTGGCTAATCCAAGGTGAAGCAACATGGAGAGCTGGTTTGGAGTTGGCGGGTGGTTGTGCTGGGTGGGAGCAGCAGCCTGCTCTCTTCTGTGTTGTGGTACTGCCTAGTTTATTTTATTCTAGCTTTTTGTTTTGAGACAGGTTTTTGGTAAATTCCCCGGGCCATTCCTGTGATCTTCCTTCCTTAGTCTCTTGAGTAGCTGGGATTATAGATCTGCACCACGGTACTCAGCATACCAAACTACAGATAAAAATTTAGAGTTAATTAAGCATTTGCTGTAGTGATTAGATACAAAATCAATGCTTAAGTCACCTGCATTTCTGTATATCAGCAACAACCAAAGAGAACCTCTTGTAGGAGGCATGTACCAGGGGACTTGTAGAGGAATGTTTATAATGTTCTTATTTATAATTGCAAAACTGGGAACAACCAAATTGTTAGCAGGGGTGAAATGCATCAGTGAATCTGAGTATATTCATACAACAATAAACTGCACATCACTAAAAACTAATGAGCTGTAGCTACATATATAAACACAGATAATTCTTGAAAAACCTAAAGACAGCAAAATTATGTTTGTGAATACTACTGTATTATTCCATTTACCTAAAATCCAACACCAGGCAAACAAAAATCCATAGTTTAATGGTACATAGATATATGTAGAGAATTATAAGTAAAAGCAGAGGAATAATTTATAAAATACAACAATGGATTTGGGGAAGGAGACAGAACATAAAGATATAAAAGCTGCTCTATATCTTAGATTTGATTTCACTCTCAAAAGCTAATATGTAAGTCTCTCTGGAGATGTTCATTGAGACTTAAAGGAGATACTCATCAACATTTGTTTTTCAACAGAAGACAGGTTAGGGTGGGGTGCTTTAAAACAGAAAAACCTGTAAAAATTCTGGAAACACAGTCCCAAAGCGCTATTTTAGACACTAAAGCAAGTAGAGGCAATATAGGAAATGGAAAGATTTAACTTTCATCTTCTTGAAAATTGGGTGATATGGACATATTGTGGTTACCTTCCTATAAAGTGACTATTGTGTGGGGCAGAGAAACAGCTACTCCTGCCAGGTGTGGTGGCTCACACCTGTAATCGCAGCACTTGGGAGGCAGAGGCAGGAGGATTGCTGTGAGTTCGAGGTTTGCCTGGGCTACATTGTAAACCCTTCCCTGTTCCCACAGGCTCTTCACTTATATGCTAGTTTGTCTGTTGGAGTTGATGAGGTCCTGCTCTATAGCTTCCATAAGCATAAGGGGACAAGAAATTCTTTTTTTGAGTCAGTGCATCCAGGAAGCATCAAGCACTGCAAAAGCTTTTAGTACCTCAGTTAGGGGAATTTATTTATGTTTTTATCTTCTATGACTCGATGGCTGCATGTGGTATTGAAGGGAATTATAGACTAGTGCTTGTGGGTTTGGAAGTAGTGATGATGATGGTGGTGGTGATGGTGCTGATGATTGGCGTGGTGGTGGGGATGGAGGTGGGGGTGATAGTGGTGACTGTGGTCATGGTGGTGATAATGATGCATCTGTCTGTGTTGTCCATATTCACCATCAGGGTCTTCAGTGGGCATTTAAAATACTTTTTACTTCATCATTAAAACAACTCTACAAAGTAGGTGAAATGATTACCATTTAAAGGTGAGAAAACTGAGGATCAAGGAGTTTTAGATTTGTTAAGAGTCCTACACTTGAGAAATTCCAGGCATACTTTTATAGTTCCATATCCTCTCTGTAAGAACTCTGGGGCCATGGATGTACCTCCATTTATGTCTACTTATTTAACCATAAAGTATAAATTAGTATCGTGGTTAGTTAATGTCTAAAGTCATAGAGTATGCCTAGGGCAAATTTACTGTCATAGTGGATGTAAGTCCACATTTCAAATAATCTTCCTGATAATTTTTCATTTTTTTAAGTCTATTGCTTGTAGGATGAGATTAAGTCAACATTATTTTTATCTCTTCATTGACAAAGAGCGTGTAGCAGAAGCGGGGAAGTTGCAGCTCTCATTTTTCATGTCAACTTGTGGCTTAAACTATGGATTTCTAATTGTCTTTTTCATGAGAGTAATTCAGTTAAAATTAGATAATATGCTTGTAAATTTACTTAATAAGGTAAAGATGCCTCCCAGGGACCAGCACACAGGAAGCCACAGAGCTCACATGGGTACCACGCTCACTCTCCCTCCTCTGTATGATGCCCTCTTACTCCTGCTCCTGCCTCAGTGGCTCTGGGATGTGCACCCCAAGGGACAGTGACAATGAAACTTTTTATGATACAGTGATAAAACTTTTTTTTTTTTTGCTTATACTTTGAAAGTATGGAAATAGTTCTAGAAGCTTCTACATTCCAGTACATATATTTGTTCCTCTTTTGAGGCCCATGGTGAGCGTGGGTAGAGCAGTGGGCCTCAGAGTCACACATATTCTTTCTCTTACCTCTGAAACCCATGCTCCTTCTGTGGAAGGGTCAGTTCTGGTGTCAGTTTTGATTTTTATCTGCTTTTGAAGCAAAACTGTTTGAAAGCAGAGTCAACACATACCTACTTGTCCTTCTGTCCAATTGGTCAGTTTGTTTCTTACTGAAACAAAAGTACTACCCTTCAGGGCCGGAGGGTTATCTCAGTGGTTCCGGCGCCTGCCTCGCAAGCGCAAGCGCAAGAGCCTGAGTTCAATCCCCGGTAACCACATATAATGCTGGGCGTGGAGACTCACGCCCACCAACAATCAACACCGCATACCACAATGCCGACGTGGTGGCTCACGCCTGTAATCCCAGCACTCGGGAGGCAGAGACAGGAGGATTGCTGAGTTCGCGGCGGCTTGCCTGGGCACCATAGTGAGCTCAGGGCCAGCCTGAACTACAAAGCGAGACCCTGTCTCCAAAAAGCAAAAAAAAAAAAAAAAAAAAAAAAAAAAAAATACTACCCTTCAACCAGAGGGAGAAGTCCTTCAGAGGAACGGAGAAGGAAATGCTTTGTGGTTGTTTTTCTAGAAAGTATCTAAGTTTTGCTTGACTTCATCTGAACCTTTCTTCTTAAATCTGAACAGCTCGGTGTTTGTTGAATAAATGAAGGAAGAAGGAAAAGAAGAAATGAATGAATGAGTGTTTGGAGGTACCAGAGATGGTTGGAAGAGGAAAAATGATAAACAGTGGGGTAGCAAACACAGAAGCAGGGTCCCCAAAAGTCCCCAAGCACCTGCCTTTAAGAATTAAATGACATCTAACCTTGGTCAGCATTTGGAAGGACATTTTTTGTTCAAAAAAGAAAAACGGTGCAGTACACTGTGATAAGACCATTTCCTTTCTCACAGCGTCTCCTTTAATGTCAGGTCTGAAATATGAAGTCATTAGGGGATATTAAAACAGTGCTGACAAACTAATTAACAAAAGACATTACGCCGGATGGGCTCAATTTATCCTTTTTAATGGTTCTTATAAATGGGTGCCGCCAATTAAAATTAATAAAGATTTACCAGCGATTGCCTGGTGTACATTGCTAAGGAGCGCTGCTGAAGGTCGGCTTAAAGTCAGCTTTGTCAAAGCTGCAAGTTCAGCTGTAGAGCAGCAAGCCCTGAGCCCCTGCTTTGTTGTTACCCTTGGGGGTCTCTCCTCTGGCGTCTTTCTCTGGATGTGCGCCCTCCCCCCACACTCCACTGTCAGATGCACCCTCTCCTACACTGACTGCGATGCTAAAAATTTAAATACAGAAACAATGGAGCAGGAAAGAATCAGATGCTGCTCCCAGTTTGCCAGTGGCTGGTTTAATTTGTCACAATTTTCACAGTGGCGTCTCTACCGTCACTTTCAGAAAATCCTTGGGTGTGTTTAGCAGGTCCAGTTCCTTGAGATTCGCCCAGCCTGGCTCATCCTGAGCCAGATGTTCTCAGGTGCCTGGGAGACCCAGTGTTGCCACAGATGCCAGAGATGGGTCCTAGAGAGCTGTTCCAAAGCCAGCATCTGCTTTCAGTGGAAGGAGATTGGGGAGGAGAACCCTGTGGTCACCTAAAATATCAAATAGGGGAACTAGAGAGGTAGCTCAGTGGTAGAGCATTTGCCTAGTGTGCTTGGGGCTTTGGGTTTGATCTCTATTATTGCACACACAAAATAATCAAGTGCACATTTTCTTTATTATCCATAAGATAGTCCCTAATTGATCTCTTTTTGAAGCAAAGGATACCTGACCGTCCATGTGGACAGAACACTGTCCTGAAGTCTCACACCCTCCTTCTGACCGATTCCCCAGCTTGCAGCTGAACACTCTCAGGAACTCGTTTTACCCAGATCCCAACCTCTTCTGTCTTACAGGTGGGCCACACTCCACAGCCCTACTCAGGGCTGAGGTCTCCTGGATAGACCAGCATTTAAAGATTGAGGCAGAAGAGGTCCTGAAAGAGACCTTTGGTTAGGAAGATAAATGAGATTGAGTTTTCTCCTCCTCTACCAAGAGCTTGATGTAGTTCTAGTAGCAAGTTGAAGATGAGATTATAAGGAGGCTCTAAAGAAGGAGCAAAATTTTGGAGGCAGTTTTCTCAGGGCTACTTGTAGGTGCCTCTGGCCACACAGAAGCATAAGACCCACCCTCCATTCGAACCTTGGGGAGCCTGCGTTCACGAGTGACAGATGGTAAGGGCATTCCTTCAGGTATTACCTGACAAGCTAGAGTCACAGGACCCCAGAGTGTGGTTCCTAGTACCGCCAGAATGTGACTTAATGGGCGTGATTCAGTCCCTTGTCCCTATAGGCTGTTCCCTGTCCCCTTCCGCTGGAAGTTCCCAGAGTAGCAGCTCTTCAGGGTTGCATGGTAGAGGCTGACTTTAGCTCCAGAGGACCACAATTAATGCTACTTTCCTGGCTCTTACTGACCTCCAGGGACACCTTTGTCAGGTGAATCATATAACATCTGGATCCTAGGGACTTGAGGAAGAGGGGTGCCCCTTGAGGAAGAGGAAGCATACTCAGTACCTGCTTCTCTTTATATGGACTCTGCATATAGCCTCCTCCAAGAGTGGGAACAACCAGAACAATTGTATAAGAACTTGGATGCTTTTAAAATAAAGTCTGATGTCCCCACTGCATCACCTGACAGGCATGCACTTCCGTTGTAAAGGGTGCCCTGGGTATTTGCTGCCATTGGGCCTTATCTTACTGATGGGCCTTCCTATTGGAAGGTACACTGAGTATCATCCCCAGGCAAGGCACGGTAGAGAAAACCCACCGCTAGGATCTGCCCCACTGGGGATCTACTACACGTGGCTGTGTGACCTTGGAGGGAGCTGTTTAAAATGGCTCTTACTGCATGAAGTCTGTGCTGGGTTTTTTTCCCCTTAACTTTTATACAATGATGTGGTCAGTCTTAGGGGTTTACTTGACTGGGCCATGTGGTTTCCAGATGTTGGTCAGTTATTATTCTGGGTATGCCTTGCAAGGTGTTTTTGGATGCCATTTACATTTGAACTTGTGAACTGGGTAAAGTGGATCACCCTCCCCAGCATGGATGGGCCTGTTCCATCCAATTGGTTGAGAATGGAATGGAATAAAAGGTTGATCCTCCCACGAGCGAGAGCAAATTCCTCTGTTGAGAGCACTTAGATTTGGATTTATCAGTCTCTATAATCATGTGAGCCAATTCCCTATCTATCTGTTTTATCTGTCATCTGTCTCTATCTCTCTATCATCTATCTATCTATCATCTATCTATCTACCTACATATCTGTCTATCTATCATCATCTATCATCTATTTCTCTGGAGACTCTTGACTAATATACCAGGTACCATCGCCTCCATCTTTTGACAAGGTGAGGGTGACATTGCTCTAATTCTGGGTCTGTGTGGTTGGAGAGAAATGACAAGTCAATTAGTGTTTTAAAAGAATCCAAGGAGGCCATGCCTACACGTGGCACACACGTGTAATCCCAACACTCAGGAGGCTGAGGCAGGCTTAAGTTCAAGGCTAGCCTAAGCTATGCGGTGAGTTCAAGATAAGCCTGAACTATATAGTGAGACCTGTTTAAAAAGAAAAAGAAAAAACAGAAGAAGAGGAAGAGGAGGAGGAGGTGGAAGAGGAGGAGGAGGAGGAGGAGGAAGAAGAGTCCTAGGAAAACCCCAATCCTTTACTTGGAACTACTTTAGAAATTACATAGGTAAAGCACATTAGGACCTGTTGGCTCCAGTTTATTCTGAGTCATAGAATCTGGAGCTGGACAGGCTTCTTGAAGCAAAGTTTGGATCCCCGAGTGAGCCCAGATAATGCCCATGGGAAGGGAGTGGCAGATCCATGTTAACCAGGGAATGTCACTAGGTAGATGGACACCAGCCTTCTTAATTATCCCTTCCAACTTCCCACCTAGCCCCCACTCAATATGGAAAAAGGGCAAAGTAGACATTCAACATCTGAGCCATCTGAAGACCTTCAGGAAACTATCCGTGGACAACAAACTCACAGGACATGTGACCTCCAGAGAGCCTGACTCCCTGGGAGGCATTAGCCACATTCTTAATTGTGCATTTTATTGTTTCCTTTCTAGCATCGCACAGCAAGTCACTTGTGTGACAGTACATTAGAGACAACAGAGCAAGTAAGAATAAATAGGTTCTGTTCCCTCATTGTCCCTCCTCTATCAGAATCCAGGACACCAATGCCTTCTGAAGGCCAGAGGGACAAAGAATTAGCCTGAAGAGAAGAGTTCAAAGGAAAACAGTTCCCAGGAATACATTCAGTCTAACCAATCACAAGTTGCATGATGTAGACACACAGAAATTGAACATTCCAATGTTTCTAGTTAGAGTCTTTTAGTTTCCAGTGTAAGGGATGAATTTAATTATAACCATTTCACCCTCACATTGTGTAATCTGTGCTTTGGGGGTTGATGTGAGACTGCACCCTGCAAGAGGAGACAGTGGAGGCAACTGAGAAAACTGGTTTTGACCAGAAGATGCTCTGGAGTCCTGTGGCTCCTCGGCTGCTGCAGGTGACCTTGGATTTACTCTTGTGTTCTGATTGCCTCTGCTGTTTGTGAATTGGAAATTATAGCCACTCACATAGTTAAGAAGAGACTCAAGTGAAATCATGTACCTCCAACCAGCGTGGACATAAATGTAAAGGATATTGAAACCCCCGAGAGGATTTCAGATCAGAAGGGAAAATGGAGCTAGACTAGAGGTGTGTCCTCCACTTACTTTGTAGCTTGAACACTTTTATCTTCTTTTTTCAAGTAATAAAGGTGAAGTTTGATATAGTCCATGAATTCCATGTGGTCACACCACAAGGGAGTAACGGCAATTAGACTTGAACTCGTGTGTTCTGACTTTATAGCTCATTTTCTTTCTACAAAGCGAGGGTGGCTTTGATCAGTATCTTACAGTAGTCTGGTTAGCTCTCTAGAGCTCAACCCCTTCCTAGGAGCCATGGTAATGAGACAGTAGAGACAGTTTCAGGGTCCTATTTCTATAATCTGTCCTCAGCCCTATCTTGCTGTTTGGGGGACACTCATTTACTTTTCCATTTACCCGCTAAACTATCCATCTGTCCATGTGCCAACTGGCCACATAATTTTTTGATGCAATGATAAAAGAATTAGGAGAATTGGGTATCAATCTCTCCCAGAGAATTTCTTCCACCTTTATCAGAAACACCTGTAAAATGTACAGATTATAAGACCTGGGCTGAGAGTCCAGTAACCTATATATTTAGCAGGTGCTCTGAGTGGCTGATGTACTAAAGTTTGAGAATTGCTGTTCTTAGGCATCATCCCAATTTGTATGAGGTTCCAGTTGCTCAAAGAATATAAAATTGAGCAATATTATGGTTTGGGGAAGCGAACGTTATTCTGTGCTCTGTTCTCTGACACTCAGTCAAGCTGGACTCTTCTGTGTCCTCTTCCTTTGAAACCTTTCTGCCAAATACTGGCTTTTTCTCTCCTTGAAGAGACAATCCTTTCTCATTTGACAACACTAACCATTAATTCTACCTCGGTTACTTTTTGTCTCATGCTAGCATTGGAGTAGAAAGAGCCCTTGAGATTGAAAACATGCCCTCTGACAGGTCTATTCTCTTCTACTATATTAAGCTTCTTTACATACACATGGAGTGTTTCAATATGTAATTCAGTGACTGAATATTTCTTTCTTTCTTTCTTTTTTTTGAGAGAGGGTCTCGCTTTGTGGTTCAGGCTGGCCCTGAGCTCACTATGTAGCCCAGGCTAGCCTCAAACTTACAGCAATCCTCCTGTCTCTGCCTCCTGAGTGCTGGGATCACAGGCGTGAGCCACCATGCCTGGCACTGTGGTATGTGGTATCAGATTCAAACTCTGGACTTTGTGCTTTCAAGGCAAGCACCAGAACCACTCAACTAAATCTCCAGCCCAGTGACTGAATATTTCTTGTAAGCTTCCACACCCAAAATACCTGTGAGGACAAAGCCCTCAAGGTCACTGGAAAACTAGAAATCTGTAAGGTCATTATAATAATTATTAAATATTAAATATAACAGTGACTTCTTATTGAGTACTATGTGCTGGGCACTCTACTAGAAGATTTGCACACTTCTTACAACATCCTTAGAACAGTCTGGCAAAGACTGTGTTTTCATCTTCCATTGTACAGATGAAGAAACCGAGGCTTAAAAAACTAGGATGATTTGTTTAAAAATCACACCTGGGAAGTGGCAGAGCTAGGATATAAAGGCTTCTAATGGGTTTCTAATGATCATGTTAATTACCCAAGGGGGTCCTCTTTGAGGCTGAGGAAGTGTTCTAAGGAGATGCAGCTAGTGAACAGGTGAGCTAAGATGAAAACTCAATTCTCTGGACCACAAACTTGCTATTGCTCCATTAGAACAGTGCCTCTCAAAACTTTAATGTTAAAAATATCCCTTGGGAATCTTGCTGAATTGCAGTTTCTGACCCAGTAGTCCTAAGGTGGGGACTGAGATTTGCATTTCTAGTGAGCTCTTGCTGATGCGGAAGCTGCTGACCCATGAGCCACACTTTATGTAGGGATGTTACACATCACCACGTGGCTTGGTTTGGACGTGGGCCGTCCTGATCGGGCTACAAATTCTTAGCAGGTCACACTCTTTTGAGGCTCCTCCTTTATTTTCCCTTGCGTGGGAGCTTCTTTTTCTAGTATGAGGAAGTCAAAAACTTGGTGCAAAATAATCATGAAGGGAAAAAAGGAATGTTTCTTGGACATCATTTCTGGGAAAAAAAATGGAATGAAATAGCACATCACTTGTAAATTCTTTATAGGGATGTGAGGATGAGAAACTTAAGTCAGAGAAGTCCATGATAAGTGTCCAGTTGAGGACAATCCAGGCATCATTCTGACCTTCACACTCTGGAATTTTCTACAAAAAAGGTGTGAATTTTGAAGAAATGAAAGTACTCTGGCAACTTCATTATATAGGAGGGACCTCTACCTCTGATGAATGAGTTTCTAGCTCTTTGCCAGCATATCTGTGGTCCTATTTAGATTTAATTAATATTTATTGAGTATCTGCTATAAACATAATGAGGGATTTCTTTATGTGTGGAACTGTTTTGAATGTTGTCATGTTTGTTTAATCCTCCCAATTATCCTTAATGGCATAAAGTATTTTAATTTTCCTCTTGCAGATGAAAAGGGTCAGAGAGGTTAAGAAACTGGCTTAAAGTCACACAAATTACAGGTGACTGAACATGACCCATCCTGATGTCACATTCTTAACCCTTACCTGTATATCTCATTCCTGGTACATTCCTGCACTGGAAGTATATTCCAAGGAGCACATAACTTGGAACAGAAAAACAAATGGCATGGCTACTATATGACTGGTACTTTAAAAACAGTATTCCTCTAAAAGCTTATAACAGCCCTTTGAGATAGAAGTTTCTTAGTTTTACAGATAAGGAAATGGAAGAAAGATCCAGTAAACTTCCCTAAGTCTCACAGAGAAGAAACAGAGTCCAGGGTCCATTCTCAGAGATTTCAGATTTCAAAGCCCAAGCTCTCCTTGCCCCTTGAGGGCTCTGTGGGGTACCAGCAGTTTGCACAGGCAGTGGAATGTTCTGACAGTCTGGGACCCATGGCTTTGTCTTCTTCACAGGGCATATCTTCCCTCCACAGGCCCATGTGGTAGATGAGCTAGATACATGTATCTTCCAGAGGCCCAGGGGATGCAGTCTTATCTGCAGCTGATAAGGACCCTAGATTCTTACACTAAGACTCTGGTTTTGGGGGTGACAGTATTTCACAGTCCTGTCTCCAGCCCCTCATAGCAAAAAGTGTGTGTGAAATTGCAAACCCTAAAGAGCTATGTGTGTCTACTGATGATCATTTCTTGTGTGTTGTGAGATCCTGCTCCTGACACAGTAAGGAAACCCAAGTGGACCTCAGATTTTTTGAATCTGTTGTTACTATTTAGATACTCTGTGATTGTTATTTATTTCTGAGAAGGATCAAATAGAAATCAGGCATGTGGGCAGGCACCTGTAATCTCAGCACTCTGGGAAGCCGAGGCAGGAGTATTGCGAGTTAGAGCTTGGCCTGGGCAACTTAGTGAGACCCTGTTTTAAAGAAAGACTATAGGCGGCCTTGGTGGCTCAAGCCTATAATCCCAGCATTTGGGAAGCAGAGGCAGGAGGATTGCTAAGTTCGAGGCTTGTCTGGGCTACATAGTGAGCTCAGGCCAGCCTGAACTATAAAGCAAGACCCTGTCTCAAAAAACAAAAACAAAAACAAAAAAGAGATTACAGATGTAGCTCAATGCAAAAGCCCTAGGTTCAATTCTCAGTACTGAAAAAAAATAGATGGAGGGACTGGAGATTTAGCTCGGTGGTTCTGGCACCTGCACAAGGTCCCTGGTTCGATCCCTGATAACCACATACAACAATACCACAACCAGCAATCAGTCCCACATACCCCAGTGCTGGGCGTGATGGCTCATGCCTGTAATCCAGCACTGGAGAGGCAGTGGCAGGATGATTGCTGAGTTCGAGGCTTGCCTAGGCTACATAGTGAGCTCAGGGCCAGCCTGAACTACAAAGTGAGACCCTGTCTCAAATTAAAAAATAAATAAATAAGATGGAGTTTGTTAATTAAGCCTTTTGACTAACCAAGAGTAGAAAATAAATGTATGAGACAGAGAGGGTCATTTTATCCTTTGAGCAAGGGTAATGCTCAAAAGACTTCTTCGGTGGGCATGGACTTTAACCAATTAGATAGAGTAGAGGCCAGAGGTAAACATCAAGTGTGGCCATGACTCTGCCCTGTCTTTGGGTCTAGAGTTTTGTAAGCATCTATGAAAATGCTTAAGACCTAAGAAAAAGAGTGAAATAAATATTAATAATGTTTTAACTAAATGCCTATAAGCAATAGCATTATGAATTATGCCAACTAGCTAATTGCAACTGAACTGTTAAATAGTTAAGTATAAATTAAACTTAATGTAGAACATAGGGCATTTGAATATGTCTGGTGAGCAAAGAAATGGCGTCTCCAAAGTGAGGGTACCTTGGGCTTGCAGACCCTGCATCTCCCATGGGAGTGGCAGTGCTGGGGACCATGCGAGCCAGTGGTCACTCTCAAGTCACATCTCTCCCTCTGAATGCTGCTTCTCATGTTTGTCTCCCATACTCTTTCCCTTGTGATTACTCGTGTGGCACGCGAAGCCCCCATCTTCTGAACAGGGATGAGCTTACATCCGTGGACTGCAGTGGGGGATTTGTTTTCCCTTCCGGGGGCAGTAGGTTCCTTGCCCGGATGTGCTCACTGATCTAAACCAGGCTCTGGATATGTCACTTGACTCATCTAGATCATTTCTCTGCCTGTAAGATGATGACCAGGTGACATTTCCGGTTCCTCTCAGCTGCTATGGTGGAAACCGCCATCGGTCTTTGTGTCTTTTCAGGAAAGTGTGTCACCCTTTGTACGGACAGCCAAGTCATATCCTCAAGGGGTGCAGTCCCCAAGACCTGGGGCTCAGGATTTCCATGTGAGGCCGGCAGGCTGCCAAGGTTGCAGAGCTCTGCCTCTGCCCACAGACTGCCACAAGTTTCCCATACCTAGCAGGGCTCTTCTCTCTTGGGAAAGAAACACCGTGGTGGCTGAGAAGAAATGGTCTGTTGCTAGAGAGGAAGGAGAAAGGGTGCAACATCAGAAACCCTTAGTGTGGCCACCCTGACCACATGAAGAAAAGGAACATTGCTGCCAACAAACATGTAATTTGGGAACCTAGGAGCCCCCTGGGGTTGTGAGATTAATTTAGATAATATATTTAATCCAACCCAATATATAAAATATTGTAATTTTAGCATATGATTATATAAAATATTGAGATGTCTTTGCATTCCCTTTTCTCATATGTACTTAAAATCCAGTGCACATTTTGTACTTACAGCAGTTCCCCTTGCGGGTCAGCCATGTTTGAGCACTCAGTAGCACACCGGCCCATGGTTACTGTCTGGGAAGCTCTGAAACATTCAGGGGTAAGCTTCAGGCAGAGTAGGAACCTGCAGAAATTGGTTGCAGGTTTTTGTTTCTGTGTATGTTGCATATTTTCTTCAGGAGGGGATGTGTAGCTTTATTATATTTTCACAGATTGTTTTACTTAGATTTATTTATTTACTAGATTAGTGACCTCCAAAAGATTTAAACTCACTGATCCAACAGAAAAATTTCAAAAATTTCAGAACTGATTTGTATGGTGTCCCAAATATGGTTTTATAAGAGTGGCTGGGTCCTGCCCAGGGACGTCAACTGCTTCAGACACCTTAGGGTCCTGCTCATCTATCCCAGTGTATGTGGGCTTGCAAACAGATTCCAGACACATCAGAGAGACACCCCAAGACTTCCTGGAATGCAAAGAAAGCTATCTTGGTGGAGAAAGGACTTTTCTTGCTTTTGGCAGGACAGTATTGTTCCTAAAAGCTGTGTTTCCAGATCACAAACATGTAGAAATAAAGGCAGGTTCAGTAGATCAACAGACAGATATAAAGGAAATAAAAATCTGGCTTAGAATGATGTGCATGTTTTAAATGCACCTCAACTTTCTTCTTCTGAAAAAAGGAAGACATCAACTTTTGAATCAGATGTAAAGTGACTTCTGTAGCCTCGATTCTTCCTTCAGTGCTCAAGGATGATGTGTGCCTGGAACAGGTCCATGCAGAGAGCTCACTCTCTGCACCAGGGCTTCTTAACACATGTCCATGAAAGGGTTGGTAGCGTGCCACCCATGTGCACACCTACCGGCAGGTCTCCGGGTAGATGGAGCACGCAGAGCTTCAATGACACTGCCAGAGAGGGAATGACTTTCCATAGACCACAACCACTGTCCTCCCCTTACAGTCAGTAAGATTCACATGGGACCTGGGTCTCTGCTTCCCATCTGGTCCTAGAGTGTCTTAGAGAGACCCTGACCCCTGGGAGAACCAGGCCGAGAAGCCATCTGCTTATGACCTGTGGGCCAGTTATTTCTACAGTAATCACCACTGTCCAGCTGTCAGTGCCTGATGTGAGCTTATCTCAGGCAAAAGCATGAGGATGGTTAAGGTTATTTCAGTCCTCCATGACAGATGTAGAAAATATCAAATAGTTAGATGGGAACTTTGATCTCATCTGGGCCCGTCCTCTAATGTTATAGAAGGGGAAACTGAGGTTAGACTGGTGAGGGGACTTCCCCTCACTGAAAGCAGAGCAATGCGGACCACAGCGTAGCTCATCCCTTTGTCCAGCACTGCTTCTCCCCCACTTTAGTGCTCACAATCTAATGGATGCCTAGTGTCTTCCGAGCTTGCATTGGGTCATTACTGATTAAGAATGCTGGAGTAGGGCCGGAGGGTTGGCTCAGTGGTTCCGGCGCCTGCCTCACAAGCGCAAGGTCCTGAGTTCAATCCCCGGTAACCACATACAATGCTGGATGTGGAGACTCACACCCACCAGCAATCAATACCACATACCACAGTGCAGGACATGGTGGCTCACGCCTGTAATCCCAGCACTCGGGAGGCAGAGGCAGTAGGATTGCTGAGTTCGAGGCTTGCCTGGACTACATAGTGAGCTCAGAGCCAGCCTGAACTACAAAGCGAGACCCTGTCTCCAAAAAAAAAAAAAGGATGCTGGAGTAGGGACTGGGGATTTAGCTCAAGTGGTACCAAGCCAACCTTGGATGCACAAGGGCCTGAGTTCGATTACTGGTACCGCCCAAAAAAAAGAATGCTGGAGTATGTAGGTTATTTGCTATTTATAAGACTCTAGACAAATCATTTTAAACTCTGACCCTTGGTTTTCCCAGTCTATAAAATGGGGAGAATTAGACCTATACAGTGGCTTACTCAAGGGATTACATTAGATAATATATCGACAGTTGACATAGGACCTAATGCTTAAGTACTGAGTAGACTATAGTTATTGAGGCTGCTTCTGTCTTCTATGCTAGTCTTCCTGACACATCAAAATGTATCTGCCCTGGGATTTATGCAGATAAATCCTTGCTAGGTGACCGACTAGTGGGTGAGCACCAGGGGCTAGTGGCCTTGCTTGTTGTACCACGACGTTTGCTAGAGCACGAGAAGGACACACATCAGCCTGTTAGGCCCT
>PVIC010002691.1:35069-75110 GCA_004025085.1 Thryonomys swinderianus | reverse complement strand
CAAGGTCCTGAGTTCGATCCACGGTAACCACATATAATGCTGGGCGTGGAGACACGCCCACCAACAATCAACACTGCATACTACAATGCCGGACGTGGTGGCTCACGCCTGTAATCCCAGCACTTGGGAGGCAGGGACAGGAGGATTGTTGAGTTCGCGGCGGCTTGCCTGGGCACCATAGTGAGCTCAGGGCCAGCCTGAACCACAAAGCGAGACCTGTCTCAAAAAGCAAAAAAAAAAAAAAAAAATCTGGAAGTGTGGTGATACAGAGAAGAAATGTCATCAACTTCATTTTTTTTTTTTTTTTTTTTGAGACAGGGTCTCACTTTGTAGTTCAGGTTGGCCCTGAGCTCACTATGAAGCCCAGGCAAGCCTCGAACTCAGCAATCCTCCTGTCTCTGCCTCTCAAGTGCTGGGATTACAAATGTGAGCACCACACCCAGCATTGTGGGGTGTGGTGCTGATTGCTGGTGGGCGTGGGTCACTATGCCCAATATTGTTGTATGTAGTTACCGAGGACTGAACAAGGAACCTTGTACTTGCTAGGGAGGCACTGGAACCACTGAGCTAAATCTCCAGTCTCGCTTATGCTTTTTTTTTTTTTAAGGTTTTTTTTTTTAGACAGGGTTTCCCTTTGTAGTTCAGGCTGACCCTGAGCTCACTATGTAGCCCAGGCAAACCTGGAACTCAGAATCCTCCTGCCTCTGCCTCCCAAGAGCTGGATTACAGGTGTGAGCCACCATGCCCAGAACTGTGGTATGTGGTACTGATTGCTGGTAGGCGTGTGTATGTGGTTACTGGGATCAAACCAGGACCTTGTGCTTGCTAGGCAGGCGCTGGAACCACTAAGCCAAATCTCCGGTCCAACTTATGCTTTCTTTTAATGCAACATGAAATGCCAATTTATTTTTCCAGTGCTGGGATAGAACCAAGGGCTTCGTACACTTGCTTCCTAGGTAACTGTCTTACTACTGAGCTACACCCCCAGTCTAATGTCAAATTTAAATTTAGATACATAGAGGTTCAGGATCCATAACTCATTTTTTTTTTTTTTTTTGAGACAGGGTCTCACTTTGTAGTTCAGGCTGGCCCTGAGCTCACTATGTAGCCCAGGCAAGCCTCGAACTCAGCAATCCTCCTGTCTCTGCCTCCCGAGTGCTGGGATTACAGGCGTGAGCCACCACACCCGGCCATAACTCATTTATCTTAGTAACTTTCAACAGCAGAAGTTACTACTAGTGGAAGAGTTTGTTTTGGAGAGGAAGAAGACCCCGAATAGAGACAGTTTATCATCAACCTTGAGTATTCGCCTTAACAGTCCCTGCTATGTGGAGATGAATCCTTATGTATGAATGAACCATTCACAGAAGACAGTACAATCAAATTGGATTCTCAGCTATCTAGGAGAAGGCACGGTCCCTACTCCCAAGGGGAAGCAGGCTGGGACTGTTAATGCTTATGCAACAGGAGGAATCATTTGCTGTCCCTACAGGCTCCTCTACTCACCAAATGCGGTCAGTCGGAGGTGGAGGAATGTTGACCGCCAGGGTTCCTCGACATTCTTGTACTTCAACAGTCAACAGCAGGGGTGTGTTAGACACTTCTTCAATCTTCTTTTTAATGAACTCTGTCTCTGTTGCTTTTTGGAAATATTTTGATTTGGTAATTTTATCCACGAACCTCATAATTTTACTTGTTCGATGACCTCCAACATACCTTCAAATAGGGAACACAAACAGGTGTGAGTATAAACTTAGTTTGTTCACAGACAAAAACCTTAGGCTCAATGTTCACCTTTTTTTACAGCCCATTCTCAAAAACCACTGTGCTGGCATGGGGTATCTAATTGTGTCAAGAGGGTTGTCCCATGCCTCTTGGGACTTTTAGCAGCCTCCCTGCCCTCTTCCACTAGATGGCACTAGCACTTTCCCCAGTTATGGCAATCAAAAAATGTCTTCAGGGCAGGAGGTTTAACTCAGGGCTGCCACATGTGCCTTGCAAGTGCAAGGTCCTGAGTTCAATCCCTGGCACTGAGAGATATGGGGGCCAAATTTCCCTCACTTGAGAACTACTACTTTAGAAGATATAAATGTCAGAGCCCCAGAACTGACACTGGAGAGTTGCTCAGTAGAGAAGGTGCCCTCCCTATACCACTCAGACACTGAATGTATCTCTGTGTTCTACTAGAGAAACTTCTCAATCTCCCAATAGCAAATGGCAAATCATGCTGCATGATAAACACCAAACAGTGACTACCTAAGTGGCGTCTTACTGTTTTGCATGGCAAGTACTTTTTCTGTGTGTGTGTTACTGGGAATTTAACCCAAGGCCTCTGTACTGAGCTATATCCCAGCCCATTTTTATTCTGAGACAGGGTCTGAGTCATTAACTTTCCCAGGGTGGGCTTGAATTTATGATCCTCATGCCTTAGCCACCTGAAGTGCTAGGGATTATAAGGCCTGTGCCACCATGCCCAGGAGCAAGGACTTTTTCAAAGGACCTGGAATTTTTTCCCCTTACTTTTAGGACTTGGAACCCCTTAAAGAAAAATGCTGCACCAAATTAAGCTATGTACTAGCAGGTAAAGAAAATAAACTTTTATGTCAGTTTATATAATTCATAAGCCTGCCCTAAGAAGAGACGATATTTACTGCCAGACATGTAGTTGACTGCAGGTGAGCCCAAGGTCCTGAGTTTAATCCCCAGGAACAGAAGAAAAAAAACCAAAAGAACTGAGGATATTTGATTTTAAAATCCTGTGCAGTTCCAGGGCATCAGGAAGTATGTGTTTAAAAACAATTTCTTTCTTTTCTTCCTCCACTCCACCTTGGTAGTGCTGGGGATAAACACCAGGTCTTATGCATGCTAGACGAGTGCTCTACCACTGGTCTACATCCTTAGCCCAAAACCACTCTTATGCTTTTTTTCTTTTTTGGTATGTACATATGTATGTTTTTGTTTTTTGAGATGGAGCCTCACTTTATAGTTCAGAGTGACCCTGAATTCACCATGTAGCCAGGGCAATCCACCTCTCTCAGTGTCCCCAGTACGGGGGTATCAGGTATATACCACCACTCCTGGATTAAAACAATCACTCTTTCTTTTGTTTTAGGTTTCTGAGACACAGTCTTGCTTTGTAGTTCAGGCTGGACCTGAACTCACTATGTAGCCCAGGCTGGCCTTGAACTCACAGGAATCCTCCTGCCTCTGCCTCCAGGCTTTTCTTTCCACCTGGTACCCAGGGGTGCCAGTGTGCACTCAGTGCTCCTTTTGCTTCTCAGAAGACCACGCCCTTCAACTTCTTTGCTATTTACTCTGCTTCCAGAGTCCGATTACAGGTGTGAGCCACCACACCCAGCACTGTGGTGTGTGGTACTGATCGCTGGTAGGTGTGAGTTGCCGTACCCAGTATTTATGTGGTTACTGGGGATCGAACCAGGGATCCTGCCCACAGCTGCTGGAACCACTGAGCCAAATCCCTGGCCTCAAAACAATCATTCTTAAAAAAGTCAAGCAACCCACACAGCTGTTAGCATCAGCTATTCAAATGTCTCACTTATCTTGCTCTACATGATCTCCTAAAAGAATAGGTTATTTTCTTACTAGTTCCTGAATCACTGGCTTTTTCTATAATCTTCATTTCCTCAGCTCTCTTTAAATAATTCAAAGACCCACTCCAATTGCTCCAGTATCCAACTAATGCACAAAAAGAGCCCCCAAATGACATCATGATCTAAAAATATTAGTGTTAACTACATTTTCAAAATTCACCAAAGAAAACATCTCAGTTTTTGAGCTCTGTAGGAGCCAGCACCTCAAGGGTGACGTAGACTCCTGCTTCAAGTGGCTAAGGCTTTTCTTTCCACCTGGCACCCAGGGGTGCCAGTGTGCAGCCAGCACTCCTTTTGCTTGTCAGAAGACCACACTTCTTTGCTATTTACTCGAACAGCAGGAGAAAGCTATGGAATCTGGATCCAATTAAGGAAGGATAGCTATACAAATCTTTTCTCTTTGGTGCATGTCAACTGATACTAGATGTTAATACCAAAACCATTCAATGTGAAGGAGAAAGGAAGGTCACAGAGGAAGAAAGGGAAAGGCTCAGCTGGAGCACTGATCCCTAGAGACCCATAATCCACTCACCCTTCAGCCCCTGGGAGCAGCTGTTTGTCTCCTGCACTGGGCTCTGGCACTTCATCTTCATCAGAAGAGCCGGCACTGGAGGATTCCTCATCACTGTCAGCCAGACAGTATGCCCGTGGCCTGCAACTGAATAGGGGGACAAAACAGTGACTACCGCAGCCAGTTCACTCCTTAGAAACAGCACATACACACTCAACCCAAAGGGGGTCAAGATGGAACTTCTTCGACACACACTCCTTGTCTTTAACCTACCCATGAAGAGGCCCAAACCATGAGTCTGCTCCCTCAGGAGTCAAGTTCCCTGACAGGACTGCAGGGGACTTGTGCCCTCAAGAGTTAATTGCCTTTTGAGCATACGTCAAAAGGACAGGTGGTGGAGTGCGATGCAGTCAGTGCAGTCACGTGAAATGCAGTGATTCTGTGAGTTGTGCAGTGGGAAGCAAACGGAGGGTCAGTGGGAAGAATGGATGGTTGCATGGGTGAGGTGACAACTATGTTAGTGTCATGACTACACCTCACTGGTGATGAGGACATGCAGGCAAGTCCCTTGCCTCTGGCTAAGGCAACAACTGGGATACTTCCTGGCTCAGTTAATCCCCAAATTAGTTTCTACTTAAGCTTCCTCCCTAACAAGGAAGTACCCCACAACTGCCCCCGCACCTGCCAAAACTAAAAACACAAGGTGCAAGTCTTAAGGGATTTGAGGAAGCACTGACATAACCCAGGACTTTACTGGAAAAGTACAAATCTATTTATTTAAAAGTACAAACTTAAGGATCACTCTTTTCATTAAAGTAAGAGAAGGCCTCATCAGAGAGCAACGTCCTCATTAAAACCTTGGGCTGGAGACTTGGTTTCCAGAGTTGTAGGGCTTGCAGAAGCCAGATACTCTCTAAGCAGAGGCTGGATCTTGTATTTCTGACAAGGACAGAACTGCCACAGGGACGGCGGTGCAGCTGGCTAGGCCATGTGTCCCTGCAGCTGCAGTTCTCTGCCTCTGTTCTAATGGTGCACCTGGGCCACCAGAAGCCCCCCGAGACAGTCCTCTCCTGCCCAATGCCCACCAAGGGCAGAGGCATAGGGAGCGCAGCTACAGTAACCCTGCACTGCACACAGGGGGCGGGAGGCTCCACCCCTGAAACAGAAGCCGGCTGTAAGAGGACCCCACGAGTCCTCCCTGGCTGGAAGCATGGATCCTGCTCTATGCTGACTCCTGACTCCAAAACATGAGAGCCAGGACTCCTGCCAGCAGGCTAAAGAGAAGCTCCCTCTGCACAACAGAAGCCTCTCCTCCAGCGCCTGACTACCTCTTTCTCCTTCCTTCTACCATAGGCCAGGCTGTTCAGGAAGTGCTCAGGTGCTCTTGTCGTGGTCACAGAGCCCCTTCAGGGCATTCAGGTTAGGGACGCGCAGGCAGCCCCTGGTTTCAGATGTACACTGCAAAATATGGTTCCCCCCAAAACCTCCACTGGGTCCTGGGATGAGGACAGCCAGAGATGTAAATCATCAGTGATTACACAACTGCCCTACTTGTGCCTCAGCAGTGCGGTTCACACCTTGTGCTGCCAGGTGTGGAAGCCGCCCCAAATGCAGACGGCTGCTCCTCCTCCAGCTCCCTGCGGTACCAAGGGCAGACCACAGGACTGCGGTCCAGGTGAGATCTGCTGAGCATTTGTGTCCCCTCGTGTCCCCTCCGGGACACATCACCGGCAGCTCCAGACCCCAGGGCAGTAGATGTCAAAGGCTAAGCACTGCAGTGAGCTCTCTGGTTCCAAAGCTAATCCTTTGCGGGACAGAGAACACAACACATTTTGCAGCTTGAAGTAAATAATTTAGATAATGCTTCACCAGCAAAAGCAGATCTAGTGCCATGGAGTTCTGATTCTGACTGAATGCTGTCTGCACTGAGAGGGATGTTACTTGGCACCCAGGACTTACTAATTCAGTGTGTGGCATTTGGTTCATCTTTAGCTTTATAACTGAACATGCAACTTATTAGCTTGACTGTACGGTGTCAGCAGAAACTTCAGAGAAAGATGCTGAGGACACTGGATGTGGTGAGCCCGATGGTTTTAAACACACCTTAAATTCCAGGTAAGTGTGCTGCCCTCTCAAGAGAGCTCCCTGAAAAGGCTTATTCCAGTCATGGTGGCTCTCCTCAAGTCATTTTGGAAATGGGTTTGAAGTCCAACACACACAAAAAGGAAACACTTTATTACTGATGCTCTGCATTGGACCAATTTTTGAGACAGGGTCTCACTTTGTAGTTCAGGCTGGCCCTGAGCTCACTATGTAGCCCAGGCAAGCCTCGAACTCAGCAATGCTCCTGCCTCTGCCTCCCGAGTGCTGGGATTACAGATGTGAGCCACCACGCCAGGCTACACCAAATATTTTAATTCTTGGTCTTGTAATCATTCCTACCTCGGACAACCTTTGGCAATTCTCAATCTACCAAGTGGGATGATTGGTTGTCTCTCTGGATGGTTAAAAAATGTCAGACTCTAGAGTATCACGGTGCTGGGTGTGGTAGCTCATGCCTGTAATCCCAGCACTCGGGAGGCAGAGGCAGGAGGATTGCTGAGTTCGAGGCTTGCCTGGGCTACACAGTAAGTTCATGGCCAGCCTGACCTACAAAGTGAGACCCTGTCTCAAAAAACTAAAAAAAAAAAAAAGTATATAACTAGGTTAAACAGCCCTGGGAGGAAACCATGTTCCTAATGATGTATTCATTGTCTTCTATTTAAGAAGAATTGGTCTCATACATCTGTCAAGATACCCATGTGCATCTGCCCATGAACAAGAGTCATGGTGTACATGGCAAGCACTCGGCTCTCAGAACATCAAGCCTGGCAGTGAGGGATAATGCAGTGTGCTAGTGAGAGAATATGGATACCAGAGAGCACCCCCAGCCTCCATGGGAACCTGCACATTGGCTCAGGGTGCAGTATGAGGTGGGAACAGGCCAAGCCCTGCTCAAAGGCCACTCCTCATGTAGACATTTCATTGTCTGACTCATTCAGGTTCTCTTTAGTTCAAATGACTCAGCTTGAATTGTGTGTGTGTGAAACGGAGAAAGAGAGAGACAGAGACAGAGACACAGATAGATGACAAAGACAGACAGAGATGCTAGAGGTGGAACCCAGGGCCTTCTGCAAGCTAATAAGCAAATGCCCTACCATACGAACTCCAGCTCCAGCCCTTGAATTCCATTTCAAGTATCGTACTGTCCAAAAGTGATGTCACTTACAGCATGTGATGAGATTATTTGGGACAAAAAAAAAAAAAAAACCTACAGGAAAAATGCCTACAAATACACAGTGGACATGCATTTCAAAGGAAAGGGACTTCACTTGAGGACAGCAACAAATTTTAATTTCGCCATCCCACCCTCAGGGTACTATGGTGAATAAACTTCCTGTTAGATAGATTTAGTTGGGCCTGTCATTCTAGCACTTGAGAAGCTGAGGCAGGAAGATCACCAGGAGTTTGAGACCACATGGTGAGTTTAGGGCCAGCCTGAGATACATAGCAAGATCTTGGCTTAAAAGAAAAAAAAAAAGCCAGGCGTGGCGGCTCATACCTATAATCCCAACACTCGGGAGGCAGAGGCAGGAGGATTGCTGAGTTCAAGGCTTGCCTGGGCTACATAGTGAGCTCAGGGCCAGCCTGAACTACAAAGCGAGACCCTGTCTCAAAAAAAAAAAAAAAAAAAAACCTAAAACTAAAAAAGAGAAACTTCACAGACTTGAGTAGCATCTCTTCAGAGACTCCCATGAGCACAGTCACTTGCACACTTGAACAGAGATTGATAAAATCAGTAAGATAAAGCAGAGGCTCTGCCAGAGCCTGACACTGGAGCCCCAACTCTCAATGTGGCTGTGGACAGACAGCCCCTGGCTGAAGGCAGATGATGAAGGAAAAGGCTGCTGCTGGCCCAATGACCCTATCTGCCTTGGGAAGGATGAACACTAATAGAATGCCAGCAGCAAAGCACCACCTGCTTGCTCTCTCTTAATCTCAGGAGGGTTCTACGTGTTACAGATGAGGAAGTGAAGAAATGGGTTCTAGAATCACTTCTGGGATTAGGGTTTTCGCTGTGGAAGGACTTTCAGAGATTCTGATGCTTCCAGAAACTGAGCCCAGAAGATACACATGGGCCCTGGGGAGGTGGTACAGCCTGTGATTCCTTCCAGAGGATGTTTTTAAGTACATCTTTTGTTGTTGTTGTTGTTGGATTTGTTTTTTGTTGTTCTTGTTCTGTTTTCATTTTTTTTGAGAGGCAGCACCTGGCTGTGTAGTCCAACCTGGCCTTGAACTCATGGCAATCCTCCTGTCTCAGCCTCCTGAATGCTGGATTATAGGTTTGCACCACCATGCCTGCTCAGGACCCCAGCAGCTCTAACTAGGGATGTCTGAGACCTTCCCTGGCAGCACAGCTTCCTCTGAACTCCCCTCTCGGACTTCTCAAGCCCATGGACTATGCCTTCATGTCTGGGATGGTGGTGAAAGAATGGCACCCTCGTGGCTTCATGTGGGATGCACACAAGATTCAGCATTCACAGGGTATGAAATGCCACACAGAGAGTTGATAAGTACCACTCACCAGAAAATACAAATCCACAGATTGCCGAATCCAAACACAATTTAACAAATAGCAGAAAAATGAAAAAAAAAATAGCAGAGGTAGGTTAGATTGCATACAGCAGGTAAAATTCTCCTAACTATTAAAACAGGAATACTTCATTAAGCAATTCAGACCATCTAGGCACAAGATTATTCCTGAAGATACACCCACAACTTACTCAGTCTGTTAATATCACAAGCATGAATAAGAGCAGTAGGTCACTGCTGTTAAATACGTAAAAACTAGAGCCCGTGTCTTGTCTTTAGAGCATGCAAGGCAGCTCCTGGTGGCATTTTCCCGTTATTATAACTGTTCAACCCATGCAATGGGAGTAGAGGTGTAAGAAGCCGCATTTCTTTAATTTGGTAAAAACAGTAGTATCCATGTGGTGGCTGAAGTAGGAGGATCATAAACTTGAACGCCTAGGCAACTTAACAGCTTGCTCCAAAAATTAAAAAAAAGGTTCTGGATGTAGCTCAATGAGAAGCATCACCCAAAAAAGAAGAACAAAACAGGCTCCATCAGCCACTCAAAATTCTAGAATATTTTTAAATTAGACAACTTTGGATAACATAATGTACTTTCTACAAAGAGGAAAATTCACCAAGCAGATCCATGTGGCATTATTTTGGGAAAATGCTTCTCCGAACACTTATGGGGTATTCTCTCAGGTACGAAATCAGCTATCTCATTGCAGATGGTGCTGGCTCTGGCCACAGCAATGGCTCCTCCCCACAGGACCTGAGACCACTTCACATCCCACTGTCAGGGGCTAAAAGCTGAACATGGGCTATTTGCAGCAATGATTCACTTCCCAGAGCAATTTATCGCTCTGATGTGTCTGTCCCGCTTGTCTGAGTTGGTGATGCTTTTGGGGTCACTCAGACGGTACGCGACCCAAGGGCTGAGGTCAAAACTGCTGTCACAGCTGAGCAGGGAGGGGGATCCCCTGGGTGACACATGCTCTGTGGTCCAGAAGCATGTGTAGTGATGTTAGCTCATGAGCCAGGGGCTCCCAGACCTCAGACCTGCTGATCCAAGGCTACGGAGAGAGGGTGGTCCCTCAGGGTTGGATCAGTAAGTTCATATATAGCCCCTTACCCTTCTTTGCCAATTTCTCCAACCTTCAGGGCTTCAACAAGAGGCTCTTTACCTAGTTTGGTCAAATTCATTTTGGTCTCAAGAGTCATCAGAAAGGATCCATTGTAGGACATTTCCAAGTCGATCCAGAGTCCTAGAGAAACAGTGAAAAGACAGGTTTTTTTTCCCTCCCTCAGAAAACATGACAGTAAATGAGGAGTATAAACACTTGTCCTTTAAACTGGGTGTGGTGACACAGGCCTGGAATCCCAGTACTCAGGAGGCTGAGGCAGGAGTCTGCTGCCAGTTCAATGCCTGTTGGGGCTACACAGGAAGTTCAAGACTGGCCTGGACTACAGAGTGAGACACTGTCTCAAAACATCAAAAAACGGAAGTAGTGAGTAGTAAACCTGTAGTTCAAAGGACTTCAGTCAGCATCCCACCAAGTCTAACTCTGCCTTGCGCTGCCAACACAGGCAAGAGGAGGCTATGAGAACAGAGCTCTAAGACCAATATAGCCAGGGAAACACTGAAACGGTTCTCCCTCCGGCAAAGGCTGGTACCTCAACCCACTGTGGTGGTCATGATGAACTCAGTACACGGGGCCCCACTTCTACCACCTCTTCTCCCCACCCGTAGGAAATACACCAGGCGAAGTGGCCCGAGCCAGAGTCCAGTCAGGACAGGACACCTGATGGCCTGCCCATGATGAAGCGGAAGGGAGCACAGAGACTTCTCTACGACCTGGGTCACTCCTTAAAAACACACAGGGAAACATTGTCTTTCCTGAAATATTCAGTGCTTGAAAGAGGGACAGAAAAATGGGTCAGATGTAGTCTTGTATGATAAGAATAGTGACCAAAACTGTTATAATCCCTTTCTAGAAATTTAAGTAATGGAAACAAGAGGATTACCTTTCAACTCCCAAGATCACCCAGGCAAAGTCAGGTAACCGCTTTGTACCTGAGTTTAAAGATCTACTTCTTAGAAAGGTACTACTGCCAATGAGCTCCTATTTAAAAATGTTTGAAGTTTGTGGAATTCTGCCAGTTTGTGGTGTCAAATGCACACAGGAGCATCCTGAGGCCCTCTGCCACTGGACGGACCTATGTTGAGACAGATAAGACAGGCTACACTGATTTTTCAGACTCACAGCTCCATAAAACCTTGCAGACTTTCAATAAAAATGTGATTCTTCCACTGACTGTTTAAATGTTAATAAACTTTTACAGCTCCTCATAAGACACATGACAACATCTAAAAGGAAGCAGGACATTACTCTAAAACCATGTTCACACAGCTAGCATTTTCAAGCGCTTAACAGTAAATAACCCCTCCCATACATGTCTACCCCTTGGATAAAAGCACTGCTTGACCCCAAGAAGCACTAAAAGCATCATTCCTCACTAAAGACAGGATAATTCCTATTTTTGTGCTCAACACATTTTCTTTCCCATAAACAAAGATGATTACCATGAATGACCTGGTTTAATTAAGTGACATGGAGATCAACTGTGATTGTCTTACCTGATTAATACTCAAAAAAGTCATTATTTTCTGTTTATATTAAAGAAGTTGAAAATCACTAATTACTTTGCTCTTCAAAATACTACTACTGGGCCGGGGATTTAGCTCAGTGGTTCTGGCATCTGCCTGGCAAGCACAAGGTCCAGAGTTCAATCCCTGGTACCACATACCACAATGCCGGGTGTGGTGGCTCATGTCGTAAGCTCAGCACTTGAGAGGCAGAGGCAGGATGACTGCTGAGTTTGAGGCTTGCCTGGGCTACATAGTGAGTTCAGGGACAGCCCGAACTACAAAGCAGGACCCTGTCTCAAAACAAAGCAAAATAAAAATACAGAGTCAAGAATGGCTTGAGCTGGCTGTGGTGCATATGATTGAATCCCAGCTGTTTGGGAGACTAAGGCAGGAAACCAGTCTGGCAAACTAGTGAGACTCTGTCTCAAAATAAAATAAAAAATTCAAAATGGTAGGGCTTTAGCTCAGTGCTAGATCACCCATGGGTTCAATCACCAATACTAACCCTAGTGTGGTGGCGCATGTCTGTAATCCTAACATTTGGGAGGCTAAGGCAGGAGGATCGCCACATGTTTAAAAGCAGCCTGAGGTACAGAGTGAGCTATGAAAGCAAGACCTTAATGTAGAAAGATAGTTTGAAAACTTTAAAATAAGTACTTCAACAAATTAGCATCATGTGCTACAATGAGAGGAGGAAACTTGTACCTGTGGGAATGATTTAGCAAGCAACAAGTACCCTGACTCTGACACCTTAACAAAGGAGTAAGGAGCTGGGCCTAGGAGGTTCTCAGGAAAGGCTCTTCCTCACATGGTGCCCAGTCAGTAGGCCACAGTGTGCAGGCTGCCACTTACTGTCAGAGAGCTCCCAAAAAGCGGGCACTTCATTCGGCAACACATGAATCACATGAACGTGACAACCTTTAGTCACTCTCCATGCAAGGACCTGCCAAGAGCTCAGCTTCACCTAGTCGGGAACAGTTACCAGAGGGCAGCTCATTCCACCAATGTGTGGATCGAGTTCTAACTGCGGGATATCAGAACTAAGACACTGAGATGATGCCCTGCCTGCCCTCAGGAAGAACAGCCTTGAGGAAGAGTAAAGATGGCTTCGCCTGCTGGGTGCCTCTCAGGCCAGAGGCAGGATCATAAACAAACCTGGCTGCGCCTTTCCAGAGAGGGGGGGAGTCATAGCCAGAGCAGACACTCTTTCGCCTTCCCTTAGGCTATCTAGTCAACAAACTGTGTCCTACCATGGCAACAGACTTCCGGTGGTTTCACACAGCATCTCCCTGTCTCACTGCTATTAAAGTCTCCCTCCGGCAGGCTTAATGGCACATGGCGCCTGGAAGGTAATACAGGACCCTCGAGCCTGCTCACTTGCGCTGGCCCTCACGTTTCTTGTTCTGTCCTTTTTCCCCCAAGTCCCCCTGGTTTTCATCTAAGCACAAGACTCCTTAAAATGGAATCTTTGGTAAACTATTAGGTCAGAACAGAGGCTGGAGTTACTCGGCTTTTAGAAGAAGGCATCCATAATTGTTTTATTCCTGACAAACAGACTGGGACTGCTCTCTCAAACATAAAACTAGCAGAACCTTGAATCTGGATGTGTCTTTTATGATGACAGCTTTAGTTTTCTCTACCAACAACTGATACAGAGCCCTGCCTCTTCCTGGTCTGCATGGCGACAAATCAAGGTTTTCCTTCATCCCAACCACCCAAGTTCTATAGCAAGTATTTTCCCCTTTTCCACACAAATTTCTTTTTGTCTGTGATGCCCTTGCCAGCCCCAGACAGCCAGACTGCTGTTGGTGCTTCCTACTGTCTGTTCTGAGGGGGCATCGCAGACAGGCCCAGTTTTAGAATCCAGATCATACTGGTTCCAGTTCTGTAACACCAACTTCAGTCCCAGCAGGGTCCAGAATATTAGTATAGACTGCAGGTACCCACCGCATGGCTAAGGGCATCTCCAGAGATAGGCGATATTCCCTCCTATGGGACCTGGTGACCCTTCTATAAAATATAAGATTGCGGGTCAGGGATTTAGCTCTGTGGTTCTGACATCTGTCTGCCTTGCAAGGGCAAGGTCCTGAGTTTGATGCTGGTCATCACATACCACAATGCTGGGTATGATGGCTCAAGCCTATGATCCCAGCACTGAGGCTGGAGGATTGCTGAGTTCAAGGCTTGCCTGGGCTACATAGTGAGCTCAGGGCGAGCCTGAACTACAAAGCAAGGCCCCGTCTCAAAAAAACCCCCCCAAAACCAAAAAACAACACCGAGATCATTAGACAAAATTTGAATTGTTATTTGGGTCTTGAACTCTACTGATGCAGCAAAAGTCCATTGCCCCAACCCCCAAAGTCCACGAATCCATCCAACCCTGAGGGGTCATAGTTCACATCTGGGGCTCATTCTGTCCTGCTAACACACCTGTGGGGGTACACAGAAGATCAAATACCTTGATGGCAGAAAAGGGTCCCCACCAAACCCCTCAGTGAGCTTTACAACACAGCTTCACAGCAGCACAGCAGCCACCGGCAGCTCTCCATATGCCACACATGTTCCCCGCGCAGTTCACACATGTTTAGTTTCCATCACAGCCCAGCAAGGCACCCACAGTATGATCAGCACTGTGGATGGGGCACTCATGCAGGGGATGGTGCAGGAGCAGGGCCGAAACACTGCTCTCGAAGCCACCAGGTCTGTCTGGAAGCTGTGGGACAGGACGGAAAGGAGAGGCTGCGATGGCCTCTCACAAGTCCCTTCCTCTGAGCTTCTGCTTGCAGATATGGAAGGGTCTGCTAGGGTGTGCTGGATGACCTTTCCAGTCCAAAAACATCAATATGTGCCATTCTTGAGTCTTTTGAAGACATGCATTCTCTGAAGTGTTCTATGTGCAGGAAAAAAGAATAGCAGAGAACGTAACAAAGACATACTAAAAAAGTAATCCTGACTATGGTGGGATGATAGACTGTGCTTTCCCATCACCTTCTCTAGATATTTCCATTTCCCCACATGAATATTTGAATAAATGAGCAAACATCACTGTGTGTCACTGTGTGACAGTTAACAAAACGATTCAGAGTCTGGCTGACAGGGATGGGCTGGTGGACTGTGGGGAGTGTGAGGAGTGGGGAGGCCAGTCCACAGGAGGAAGGTAACACACGCACTGCCCACAGGAGAGGGGTTGGCGGTAGGCACATGTGCAGTGGAGGAGGCCAGAGCTGAGACGGGAACACAGCTCGCTTCCCGGGGGCAGAACCTGACCATCCTCCTACTTCCTGCCATGGGTGGAAGCAAGGCTGTCCCGGGAAAGAGTGTCACCACACACACACCTGCCTCACTGCTCTAGACCACTGTGCATCCTACAACTCAGCCGGTCAGCGTGTCTGACAGGCAGAGGAGCTGAGGTCTGTTCTCTTCATAGCAAGGCCAAGAAAGCTGAGAGCAGTTTTTTTCCTCTTTATCTGGCAAGATCTGCTGTCTGTGAGTATCAGGTGGTCAACTGGACACCACAGCCACTTATACCCTAAATTCTCAGACAGCCTCACTGAAGGTGACAATGAAAATAGTAAGACCATCGCCAGTGCTGACAAAGTATTTGCCTCGCACCAGGTGCTGTTTTGTGGATTAATTCATGTAACTCACGAGCTGTGAGGCAGACGCTGTTGGGGTTCCCATCTGAGAGATGAGAAAATGGAGAGGCTGGGAGCTTGGCCTAGGCCTCAGAGCAGGGAGCCAGGAAGTCTCACTCGAGAGCTGCTGCTCCCAACTGCACTCAGTGCTGCTTCCCTAGGATGGAAGAATCCAACCAGCTTCGGCCCGAGTATCCTTCCAGCAAGCAAGCACAGCTCAAATGTATTTTTTCACTTTTCCAAAGTGCAGGAGGGTTGGGAGAGTCACAAAGGGCGCCCCTCCTTGGGGTTATCATGGCCTCCTCTGCCTGGGCTGCATTTCTCTGGAAAATGAGCTCTGCTTTTTTTAGGCCAGTTTTAGCAAATCACGCTGGAGTTATTTCCCTAAGAGAAAAGGCTGCCCCTAAGAGCAACAGAACTCAAAATACACACAGGCATGTATTCCTTATGATTTTCAGTCAACAAGGGACACTATGGGACGATGGTCCCATAAGACTGCATCACCTAGAGATGAGTCACCTTTGTGTAAGTAAACTCTGAAGTGTTCACACAATGACATCGACTGATGAAATCAGCTAAAGATGGTTCTCAGAATGTACATCACTCAGTGATGCATGACTGAATTTCCCTTATGTTAATTTGAATCCTTTGCAAAGTTGGAAAAAAAACTAATTTGATCAAACAAATTCCCACAGGATTTATCTTTTTTTCCTTTCTCCCTCCTTCCTTTTTTTTTTTTTTTTTCTTGAGGAAGAGTTTCAATATGTAGTTCAAGCTGGTCTTAACTCATTATATAGCCCAAACTTGCCTTGAATTTGTGATGATCCTCCTGCCTCAGCCTCACGAGTTGGAGGATTACAGGCATGTACCACCACACCTGGCTCCAATCCTTTCTTTAATAACATTTACCCTTGTTATACAAGCAAGCTGATTTTTCCCTGAAAGGAGTTGAGTATGCCTCACATGTATTAAAAACCACCAAAGCTTTAATCTCTGTGGTGAAATATTTCACACAACTCCTGCTGCAGAGGACAAGAAAGAAGCTTAAGACTTAGGTCTTGAATTATCCTCACAGCCTGACCAAAGCTGTTCCATGAAGCTGCAGAGTTCAAAGCCACAGGGAGACTTCCTAGATGCTGCAAAGCTCGCTGTGGCTTTGCACCATTCACCTTGGAAATTTCTATTAACTCAACAAAGGATGGTTGAGATAAGGGACTGCTAGCACATTAGAAAATACAGTACATACACATATTATTTACTCTTTAAAAGCCCGACTCTTGGGAGGCCTGTGGGAGCTGATCATTTACCAGCTAGTTATCAGTCAGTTGCTGAAAAGGCAGACAGCAAAGGTAGAGGAGGCTGCCTAAGAGGAAGGTGGGCAGCTCTTCATACTGACAGGGTAGGTAAAGATCCCAGTTCTGCAGCCAGCTCGCTAATGATTTATCTTTTCAAACTGTAAATGGGATCAAAGGAACACTAGCTAAGCCATTCCCAAAGAGTGTTCATCTCTTCTGGTTTTACTGTCAGTGAACCAGAAATTACCAAACTCAACAGCACTCAGAATCATCAGGGTGTGCGACATGTAGGTATTAGGTGGGGCTCAAATACTCTGATCTATCTTTCTCTAAAATCAGTGAGATGCTGAGAACACTAGCACAGAGCTCTCTGTCAGCTGAAGCATCGCTAGAGAAATCTGCAGTTGCTAACTGCAGGGCTAGAAAAATTTCTTTACAGTTACATCAAGTGTCTATAGCAGAAAACATCCAAGAGTCACATGATACAACCATACAGAAAGAAGAGCTGCTGCTACAGCTTACAAATTTTACAAGACATTTACTTCAAAAAAATATTACTCTCTTGAAAAACTGATTAATTTTCCTCCTACCTTGTTCTTGGGCCATTTAGGGATAGAGCAAACATGGCTAAGTGGAAAGAGGCTCCTGGGAAAGGAAGCTGTAGTAAGGCGACTGGTGGGAATGTCTTTCTCTTGCCTGCTGACATCACTTTTGCTTACCTCGCTCACTCCTGTCTTTTTTCCCCCTCTCCTCAGTCCTGGGAATCAAACCCAGTGTACTGTATCAATGAGCTACATTTCTAATCCTTAAAAAAAGATATTAAAAAAATAGTATTTACCACAAAATCTCTGAGACACTTAGACTTAAGTTGGTGAAGCTGGCCTGGAGTTTTTGATCCTCCTGACTCAGCCTCCCTAACAGCTGGGATTACAACTGTGTATTCCCGTGCTCAGCTCACTTCCAGTTTTTGTTTGTTTTAAACTAAATTCCTGCACACAAAATTTGCCCAGTCAAGGTCTTTTTAATCCAACATAGCACAACAGACATATAAATCATTATATTATCCTGGCAATTCTAGTTATATCCTGTCCACATTCTAATTAACTTTTTCCTCTTTCTACAAGAGTAGGCAGCCAGGCGTGGTGGTGCACACCTGTCATTCCACTACCAGACAGGCTGAGGCAGAATAATCCTGAGAATTCGAGACCAGCCTGGGCTCACCTGAGTGAGTTCAAGGCTAGCCCAAACTACACAGTGAGATCCTGTTTCAAAAAGCCATAAACAAAGGACACTGAGTAGACACAGTGGCACATGCCTATAATCCCAGGAGGATAGACAATTTAGCAATTTAATAAGATTCTGTCTCAAAATATAAAGCTAGAAAAAAGGTTTGGGTAGGTAGCTCAATGCAATGGCTCTGGGTGTGATCTACAGTACAATCTCCAATCAGCATTCAATAAGAAATAGGATGGTTCAAATTTCCCAACTTCCTCCAAACAAGGCCTTGGTATGAATTCACAGCAATGGAAAATGGAAGTATCTGAACAGTCACATAAATGGTTTATTGAATTCTGCTCTGGTCAATTGAGAATTACCTTGGTGATCAACATAAGGCTTGAAGGCCTGAAGGATTTTTGGCACAGCCACTCCCATGTCAAGTTCTGTCAGAGTTAACTCATTCATGAAGTAAGGGAGCTAGAGAAAAGAAGTAAACAGCGAATGAGACACAGTGGCAACCTGGTACAAGTGCTAAGGTAAGTTAGAACTTAACAGATTCTGAGGGAATGGTGGGCAAAGTCTTGGAGGCACACCCTTTATTTATTTTTTATTCTATTATGAAATTTTTGTTTTTCATAAAATAAAAAAGTCCAACCCTTGCCACAGAGCCCCTATAACTTTTAGTGTTTTGGTAGCTGCTCTCTGCCTCTGCCCCTTCAAGGGGTGTCACAGCATTCCACACCTGCTGGCTGAGGGGTGCTGCAGTGTCCCTCCTGGCCTCTCTGCATCCCCTCGTATTCTCATCAGATTATACCTTCTGGCTCCTGCTGGCCCCTGCTAACGCGCACCCCCAATCTAATGTGGGAATTCACTGTAGAGGAAATAATATAGAAATATTGGTACTGTGCTCAGAAATTCCTACTGCATCTCAAAACTATACAATTAATTCATGTATATTTCTTCCACCTGGATTTATGGGGTATTTTTTTTGTTGTTGCTTGTTCAAGACAAGGTCTCACTTCAAGTTCAGGGTGGCCTTAAACTCACTATGAAGCCAAGGATGACTTCCAACTCCCAGTGATCTTCCTGATTCAGCCTACTGAGTGCTGGGATTCTAGGTGTGTGCTATCATGCCCAGGTTTATGTATATATGCTGTTCATTGTTTTAGTGTAAGATATAAACTAAGTATATAACTTTTAGTGTAAGATATGAAGTAAGATACAAACTTTTAGTTTTTTGAGACAGTTTCTTGCTTTGTAGTTCATGCTGGCCCTGAGCTTACTATGTAGCTCAGGTAAGCCTCAAACTCCTCCTGCCTCTGCCTCTGCCTCTGCCTCCCAAGTGCTGGGATTATAGGTGGGAGCCACCATGCCCAGCATTGTGGTTATGTGGTACCAGGAATTGAACCCAGGACCTTGCACTTGCCAAGCAGACGCTGGAACCATTGAGCTAAATCCCTGGCCCAAGTGATCCAATTTATCCATCCCCCCAAAAAATGGCTAGTCAGCAATTTCAACTTATTTATTGCACAAGCAATACTTTCACTGCTACTGTAGTGGCATACTTAAATACTAGCTTCTTACCACACTAGAATCTGTACTGAGCTCTCTGTTTTTAGCCAGTAGCAAACTGCTCTTATTCCTGCAGCTTTATAGTAATATATTTCAAAATCTGGCTAATCGCTCTTTCTTTCCCTCTCTTTTTTTTTTTTTGAGACGGGTTCCCACTATGTAGCTTGGGGTGGCTTTAAACTCACTATGTAACTCAGGCTGGCCTCAAACTTGTGGTGATCCTCTTGCTTCAGCATCTTGAATGCTGGGATGACAGGTGTATGACACCATGTGTGGCTCCAATCTCTTTTTTTTTTATATAATTTTCTTAGTTATATTTTCCTGCAAATTAAATATAAACTATCTGTATTTTATATGGATTAATACTTAACTTAAGAGGACCTTTCCAGCAGTCTCTCTGCAGAGAATTGTGAACTTCTAGGGCTCAGCAATGGAGAATTTGTCTCTGATTTTTTTATAAGGATGGGAGGATTACATAAAAGAGGTTATGATGTCAGTGACAAGTGAAACGTGATGGTAATAGTGTTCCAATGTGCATTTTTTAATTGATGGTTGCTACATTTGGAAAATCTTCCTCCATAGCATCAATGTTATAATTGGCACTGAACTCTCCATCATCTACAAGATGCTACTTGGCAAAGAAAGTCCCCCAAACCATGCACACATGTGACATGCACACATGTCACAACCAGTACCTACATGCCTTTTGCCCATTATTGTCATTCTAAGGTCTAGCGTTTCAGGAGCCTGCCAGGTTAGACCTCGAGGGCTGCAAGCCAAAGGACACTTCCTCAAGGTTCCTATGGGAACATGAATCTGACACGGAGCCACAGTAGGAAGTTACCTGCCCCTCTGTCACATCTCCGCCCCAGCCCCGCCTACACCCTTCAGTCCCTGCAAAGGCAAAGAAGGACCAGAAACAGAGGGGCTCAAAGCTGTGGTAAGGGTAGGCGGGCTAAACCACCAGTAAGCACAACAGCAAAGGTTAATCAGCAGGGTCTCTTCTCTACATTCATCCATCTACCCAACCCTAACAATCTAGAATATCTACAACCACCTGCTCCTCATACTCCCTTAGGGTTCATCTTTGGTCCTACAGTGGCCTTTTTCCTGCCCTGCAAGAGGAGGCCAGAGAAGGTCACTCTTCCTGTGCTATTCAAACAGAAACTTTAACACGGGAACCCAGTGCATGTTCTTTAACCTCCTGAGTAAACCTACCTGGGACAGAACAGTCAGGTGTATGGGACATGTTCGAGTTACTGAGTGAGGAGCCAGGAAATACAGGCAATGACAGCAGCACCTGCTGATACACAGGCACGAAGGGCCCATAACCTTCAAGGTGTTTCTAAGCAGCAGCCAAAGCCATGAGCGTACTTGCTGCTGGGACAGAAACTTGGGTTGTTTAAAGCCCGTCCTGGGGCCCCAGATGCACACACAGGGCTGCTCTTCACAGCATGAGTCGTTATCGTGTGCAAAGGTAACGGCGTGAGACTTCAGGTCAAGGGCAGCAAAGAGCTCTCTCGGTACCAGGCCTTGAAGGGAAACCAGGAGGTGGGGGGGTCTTGATCACAGGGTAAGGCTCAGCTCCTCCAGGCACTTTTCTAGTCCCCTCTGGCCCTGACTGGCTGCCAACCAGTACCTACCCACTCACCACCAGCTGGAAACTCTAGGGCCCTCCAGGGGTACATGGCTTTTTGGTGGAAATAAGAGTTCTTTGTGTGGGTGGTGGCGAGTACAGAATGTGTTACTATCCTTCTGCCTTACTGTTTACTCCCCAGCCTGGGTCTCCCCGAGCCTGCTGTGGCTCAGGTAGGGTGAAGACATGGTGAGCGGTAGAGAACACAGCCCCGCTCTGAACTCACACTGTTGGATCTAGACCATCGTTTTCTATTCTAACCTTCTGGTGCTTTTAACCTCAAAAATCAAAAAGGGGCTGAGTATGGTGGTAGATGTCTGCACTCCCAGCACTCAGGTGGCTGAGGCAAGAGGACTACCACAAGTTCAAGGCAGCTTTGATGACACAGTGAATTCAAGGTCAGCCTGGGTTACACAGTGAGACTCTGTCTTGAAAGAAAAACAAAACAAAAAAGCAAAAGGAAGTTTAAGCTTGTGAATTGCAAAAGCCTATGTGATCAGCAAGAAGAGAAAATGAGAGGAGAAAAGCCCCTTGACTTCCCCGGAGGTGGCACAGCCATGGCCCCCTCAGCAGAGAGGGCTGGGCCATGCCTGGCAGAGCCTTAGAATGTGTGTGACAACAGCAGCATCTGTCCAGAGCACAAGCACACCTGCTCTCTTTCATGCTGTCAGGAGTAGCCTTCCTGCAATGGACTCTGGGAAACAGCCACGACTATGTGCCTGGACCTGGGACTCCAGCTCCATTGATTCTAAGGTGATGGAGAGGCGGGCGAACCAGGTTGGAAGGTCACTGTTGCTTGTTCCCCAGGAAACGGGCCAGCAGAAGCGGGTTCAGTCAGTTCTCAACTGAGCCCAAGAACACACTGGCTGTCAAAGAGCCCTTCTAAAACCATGCCCAAATTCTGCCTGGATGTCCACTCTTCAGGCTCAGAAGGCAGCCCCACCCATTATCAGGGCCAGAGAAGGAAGAACCTGGCCCAGAGGTGCCAGACAGACCTTACCAGAACTCAACTAAGTCAGAGAAGTCTGATCTGTATCCAAAGGAATTGCCAAATTTAAACTGAAGCCCCACTATATCCATATTTTCCTTCTAATCTAATTTTATGTTGCCTTATAATTTTTTTTTTTTGAGACAGGGTCTTGCTTTGTAGTTCAGGCTGGCCCTGAGCTCACTATGTAGCCCAGGCAAGCCGCCGTGAACTCAGCAATCCTCCTGTCTCTGCCTCGCGAGTGCTGGGATTACAGGCGTGAGCCACCACACCCAGCACTGTGGTATGTGGTATTGATTGCTGGTGGGCGTGATGCCTTATGACTTTTTAAACTGGGATCTCTGAACTTAATGAAATCATGGGCAAAACACTGTGTCAGTGCACATCTCCCTTCCCCGCTCCCCCTTTCTCTCTCTCCTCTCTCTATGGTCTCACTATGCAGTCCAGGCTGGCCTTGAACTCACAATACACCCTAGGCTAGCCCTGAGCTTGTGGTGATCACCTGCCTCAGTCTCTCGAGCACTGGGATTACAGGCATATACTACAATGCCAGGCCATCTCAATGTACATTTTTCTAGGGAACGAATTCACAGGATTCTACTTCTCAAACATATCTACTATCAGAAGAAAAATCAGAGCCAATTACTTAAGTCACTGACTATGCAAGATTTAGCAAAGAGTTAGGGACCAAAGTGATTCTTCCTTGGCTGGATCTTTTCTGTGCCAAAAACTTACTTTTAAGGAACCTTTAAGAATTGTTATTTGGCTCATGTGTCCTTTAATGGCAGCCACAAGGGATATTTAATGGTTTAAACTCACTTCAAAGAGGGTCTAGCTTAATGCAGGAGTGTTTCTTTAGCAAACGGGCAGCTAAAAATAAAGTACCGTTTGGGCAGAAAGTGTCAAGAGTCCATCACAGACACACTTACAGCCAGTGGCAACCACCCTGGCCATGGGAGGAGTACGGCCTGGGTAGTGGTCCTGAGCAGTCTAGGATTCTGTTGAATACATCATGCGGCCTAGACTACCATGAGTCTGGTCTTGTTCTGAACAATTTAAGGTTTTTTTTTTTTTAACTCAAAGATCATAAAACTATATAAGACAGATCAGTTATAGGAGCTCACATTTTCCTACCTGATGGAGTGGATAATGATGTGACAACACACACACAGAGTGAACAGGACAGTTTGCTATGTCCCCAGGTGTAGCTGGTCTCAAAAGCAAGCTCAGGCTGGGATCCAGGTCAAGTGTGCTTTTTGAGAAGAACTTATTGACCTTACATGTTATAGGCACAAACCAGGTTATTTTTCACTTATGACACCAGGGTGTGCCATGTCCAGAAATTATGAAATGAGGAATTAGGAACCCTTTTGTAGAGAACAATACCTTTATCTTGCTAAGTTTCATCTGGATTTTCTTTGACACCAGATCAGACCAGTACTTCTCTCCTAAGAAGTCCCAAAATATCCTGCCAAGCAAGGCATTCACCCAAGCTTCCTGTTCTTCTTCCTCAGAGGGTGGAGCCTCTGGCAACTGGAAAAGAAAAGGGACCAAAATTAACTAGAAGGCAATGGGAGAATAAGACAGGTGCTTATTTTCAAAAAGTCTATGAAGGTTCTTCCTAGGAGACCGTGTGAGTTGTGCTTTTTCCCTATAAATCATAAGCCCCACATTTTGCTGAAGAAAAGAAAAAAGGAGAAATGAAAGCTGCCACCACAGCTGAATCTTTTCTTCGTCTATTTTTCCTACTAGTCTTCCTGTGAACCAGCTAATTTTTCATGCAATTAGTTCTGTTAAACCGTCCAGCCCCACCAACCTAGTTTGGAAGCAACGATATATCTGATCAAATGTCTGCTTGTTTTTTTTTTTTCAGCTGAGGCTCTTAGGTGCAGCTGTAAACCCCATCCTCATGTGGGCAGAACTCGGTTCCCCATCAAGGTCAAGATACTCTCAGGGTGCTTAAAAATATCTGTGCTTGTGTTGAACACCAGAGACACCAAGTCACGTGGCACCAGGAGTTTAAGAAGCCCTCTCTCCAGGGACTGAGCAGCAGGGATAAGAAACAGGGGACCCCAGCTTCTGTCTAGTGAGTCACCCTCACCCTCACCCTCACTCAAGGCTATGGACTCTGGCCTGGTGAGGGTCAGGGATGGTGATGAGGACAGAGGGGAAGCAGCAGCACCTGTGGCAGGTGCTGTGAGCTATAAGTGGATAGTGTGGGTAAAGGGCTCAGAACACACTTAACATGGCAGTGTCCACACTGCTGCACTGTCCACTGGCCACACGTGGGCCCTGTTATACTCCTCAGGAGTCTCTTTCATGTGTACCTCGGAAGAAAGGATCTTTCCTTCCACTGGAGGGAGGAGAGGAGTGGGGTGTTTGGGGGGGCTGGAGGAGGTTTATAATCTTTTTTTTTTTTTTTTTTAGACAGGGTCTTGCTTTGTAGTTCAGGCTGGCTCTGAGCTCACTATGTAGCCCAGGCAAGCCTGGAACTCAGCAATCTGCCTGTCTCTGCCTCCTGAGTGCTGGGATTACAGGCGTGAGCCACCATACCTGGCACTGTGGTATGTGGTATTGATTGCTGATGGGTGTGAGTCTTCATGCCCAGCATTATATGTGGTTACCAGGGATCCAACCCAGGACCTTGCTCTTGCAAGGCAGGTGCTGGAACCACTGAGCTAACCCTCCGGCCCTATAATCTCTTTATAAAAAAAGAGACTACCTTCTTCCTTTTCAAGAGGAAAAGCCTCCCTTCATCAGACTTTTTTTTACAACCCTCATTTTCACAGGAAATAGATTTCACATGAAACAGCAAGAAACAAAGGCTATTTCACACTGTGTCCAAGCCAACGGTATATGATGTGGCAAAATTTCTGAAATAACTGACAAGCAAGTTGCATTTCCTTTTCAACAGTTCCTGTTTCAGAAGGCGACTCCTCTCACAGATGTAGTAGGAAAAATGAAAAACTTGAGAGAAGCAGAACACTGACAATGTATCAAAGAAGGTTTACAAATGAATCTGGAGTCAACAGGCTGCCAGGAAGAATTTGTTACCAGTGACTGTCATAAAAATTTAAGAGCTTAGAGAATAAATGTGCATACCTAATATCATCATTTGGCCGCAGGGAGAGATGTGGGGAGAATATTCATGTCACCATTTCAACTGTCTGCACACATTTATAAATAATAACTTCCTAAGATGGTTTTAAAAAATTGGGGGCCAGGCATGGTGGCTCATGCCTATAATCCCAGCACTCAGGAGGCAGAGACAGGAGGATTCCTGAGTTCAAGGCTTGCCTGGGCTACAATAGTGAGCTCAGGGTCAGCCTGAACTGCAAAGTGAGACCCTGTCTCAAAAAAAAAAAAAAAAAAATTGGGGCTGTTCAATGGTCCAAGGCTGAAGCAAGACCATCAAGACGGAGCATAGCTGGGTACTGTGCTCAGGAGGCTGAGGTAAGAAAATTGCCAAGAGTTTGAGTCCAGCCTGGGCTAGATAGCAAGATCAAAGCCAGCCTGCACTAAAAGGAACACTTGTCTCAAAAAAGACTGCACAGCTCTTAGCGTGTACTTTATTCAAAACTACCTTCTAAAATCAAAGTAGTACAGATTTTCTCAGTTTTGGAGTATAATGCTTCCTATTTTTTTTTTTGCTTTTTGAGACAGGGTCTCGCTTTGTAGTTCAGGCTGGCCCTGAGCTCACTATGGTGCCCAGGCAAGCTGCCGCAAACTCAGCAATCCTCCTGTCTCTGCCTCCCGAGTGCTGGGATTACAGGCGTGAGCCACCACGTCCAGCATTGTGGTATGCAGTGTTGATTGTTGGTGGGCGTGTCTCCACGCCCAGCATTATATGTGGTTACCGGGGATCGAACTCAGGACCTTGCGCTTGTGAGGCAGGAGCCGGAACCACTGAGCTAACCCTCCAGCCCAATGCTTCCTATTATTAAGGGCTACGAGTCCAGCCTGTCTTTTGTCTCTCAGGAGAGCTTAAGGGCTCTGCTAAGTTTGGCCACACAGCTGCTGACAGAAGGGTATCACAAGCAGGAGAGGATACAAAAGGAGGACGTGGGCCTCCTATGCTTTCGGTGGCCAAGGGGTTGCAGAGGCCCCTCCCTAAAGCCTATGCAATCTTGCCAAGACAGTGATCCCTGCTCATGTCGTTCTGGCTTTCTGGTTTCCTAACCCACCATGGCTTTCAGTCCTTCAATGAACAAAGAAGAAGTGGAAAATGGGGACAGGAGCTCAAGGAGCAGTGTAAGATGAAGACACAGCAACACCAATCAACTGAAAGCCAGGAGAACACACTGCAGAGCTTGCACTCTGGGGCCAAGAGTCTTCTGACTCCAGGAGCTACTGCACAATGACAATAGTTTCCATGTGTGTATTACCCTGACTTGAAAGGGTCAAGAAAAGACATCATCCCCAAGGATGTGTGGTGGGGATATCCCTGTAACCTCAGCACTTGGGAGGCAGAGGCAGGAGGATTGTCACGAGTTCAAGGTCATTCTGGGCTACATACTGAGAACCTGTCTCAAAAAAAAAAAAAAAAAAATCACTCCTGCCTGCTCTGCCCAAGGGAGCCAGGAAATTTAATGTGGTTTAAAAAGATTTCCATCTGACTTAGAAGAGGAAAGAAATGCTTGTGTACTTAAAGAGCTGAGTGCCAAGTGGCTGGAAAAAAGGTATGGATTAGGGGCTTCTGGGAGCAGCACTGGGCAGGGTGCTAGCAGGGACCATGTGAAACAACATGTACCCACCACAGAAAGGCTCTACAATAGATGTTTGTTGTTATTGTTGTTTTTAATTTAAGGAAACCATTTTCCAAAGCAAGCATTTTATCAGATACCTTTCTCACGTCAGTGTAATTCTCCTGACTTTCCTACGTCCTGACAGCTTATAGACCAAGGAGATGGGACAGTTTAAATCATTCAGCTCCAGCCTCGAGGGGGGCGGCTCCCATTCCAGCTGACAGCTCAGGGCAGAGGGCAGAGGCAACAGGCTGCAGGCTGGCAAAGCCACATGGTCCTTTTGGCCTTTACAAGTTCACACAGGTCAGGTGAGTGGCCTCCTCCAGGAGGAAAAGGATCATTGGAGCAAATAAAACCCAGAGCCAAGAAAAAAGGGACCACAAAACTCACTGTCAGAGATCAAAAGCCCGCGAATGAGTGTGAGACAGACGCCGCATAATTCACAGAGAACAGAGTACAGGAAAGGCAGGAGGCCTTGGGTCCGGCAGGGCTTCAGGACACCCCACCAACATGACAGTCACAGAGAGTCAAGAGCCTGGGCCCTGCAGTCAGGTTCTGCACAGTCCACTGCCCAGCAGCTGGGTGTCTAAGCCACCTCACTTCTCTCAGGCCATCTCTCCAGCCCCTTTAGTGTGCTCAGGGACCACACTGACACATTTGAGGGTTCGATCAAGTATGGTGCTGGCAGCCTACATGCTGATCTTAGTCAATGTGCAGCTCGTTACACCTCGGTGCCTCAGTTACACCCCACGCTCGTGGTTCATCTTCAAAAGCGTAGGACACAGCTGAGGAGTCTGTCAATTTGAGGCTACCAAACAGCTGCTGTGATTTGACCTGTACTAGTGGTGCCATGACCTTCCCCACTGCCTGCCAGCTGCTTGAGTCCAAAGGTTAGGTGTCTCCTTGCTTGTCTCACACCCGCATTCACCTGGCTGGCTTTTCTTCCACACACTCAGCCGGCCACTCCTCACCACCTGCATATCTGCCCAGCTACTGTCTTCTCCCCACAGCCAATTCTCCACTGGTAGTCATTTACTGTTCAGATTTTTGTCAGACCACCACCACTCAGGGCTGCCCGCTCCCCTGGAATAGACCCGTGCAGCCTCTCTGCCTCCCTCTCCTGCCCTCTTCGTTGTTTGGCCACACTGGCCTCGATGCTGTTAATGCTGTTCCCTGAGTATTTCAGCCACATTTTCTTTTGAGATAAGGTTTCCCTATGTGGCTCAGGCTGCCCCTGAACTCATGGCAGTCCTCCTGCCTCAGCCTCCCCAGTGCCAGGATTACAGGTGTGCACCACCATGCCTGGTGCTAGCTACGTTCTTACTGTGGCCCTTTGTACTGCTGGAGCCCCTAGACTGCTCCTCTAACCCACACTGCCAGGGCTACTGCTTCATGTTCCCCAGGTCTCTCCGAAGTTTACCTCAGGGGCCTCACTGAGTTCAGTCCCCTTCCCACCAGTTCTTCTCGGGCATCAATTCTTACTACACCTGGCTGATTCCCTGAGTGAAGCACCCCTCACAGACTTACAGTCTGGCCCTTCTCCATCTTGCTCATCTCTGTGTCCCCAGGGCCTAGAACAAGGAGGACCCAGCACAAAACAGGTACCTGCTCCCTTACAGATGAAGACACAAGCTGGAAGATATAAGCAGAAAGGCCCGACCCAGGAGCTCACCTTCTTCCCGGCCGTGGGGCTGCTCTCCGCACTATGTGCAGGGCTCCTGTGGGGGCTCTGGCTCTCCTGGGGCACACACCTGCCCATGTACACACTGTAGTCCAACAGCATCTTCTGCCGCACACTGCCCACCAGCTCCTTCTGCTTTGGCTGCGTCATGATCTCCTCCACGCTGCCTTTGCTGCTGCTGCGGCTGTGGGTCAGGGGCCCGGAAGGGCTGCTGTGTCTGCTGTGGGTGGGCAGAAGCCCTGGAGCACAGAAGTGATGGCTATTAGTGCAAAGGAAGAGAAGAGCTGTCAAGCACATCAAGCTTGTGAGCACAGACGCTGCTGGGCTAACAGAAAAGTAGCTAAAATGCTATCAAACAATAGTTTAAAATATTTGCAAGGAATGGGCATGGTAGAACTCTGGGAGGCTGAGGTAGGAGGATCCACAAGTGACCCTAGCCTGGGCCATTTAGGGTCAGAGTGAGACTTTGTCTTGAAAATTTAACAGAGAAGGCAGAGATACAGCTTGATGCAAAGGCCCTGGGTTCAATCCCCAGTACTTGGAGAAAAAACTGAAATCATTTTTTCTAAGAAGTTCCAATCATCTGAAATAAAACTCCCTAGTGGTTCATAAGGAGTTATGCAAGTTATTTTTTGATTTAAATTTTACCTAGCTAATTTCTGGTACTGTCTGAAATTTTACCTTGAATTAAAAATTTTATATAATCCTTTATTAACCTCATATCATTTAATATTACTTTTAAATGCTGGGATAAATGCTATATCAAAATATTTTAAAAATCTGGTGGATGCCTGTCATCTCAGCACTCAGGAGGCTGAGTAAGAATCACTGGGAGTTTGAGGCCAGTCTGGGCTACATAATGAGTTCAAGGCCGGTTTGGACTATATAGTGAGTCCCTGACTAAAAAAAAAAAAAAAAAAAAAAAAATTGATAAACACTGTGTGTCCTGTGGTATCGTAGACTAGAACCTGGAAGAGAAGAGTGTTAGTGGGAAATCCAATGAAATCCAAGTAAAGCCTATAGTTTAGTAAACAATTAAAAAAGAAAACAACAAAGACCACAAACATGGTAGCAGGATACCATGCTTTAAATTAAACCAAACTGATCCCATTATGCCCGACTCAAGAGGGTTCTCTTCACCTTAAGGACACCAGAAGAAAGGAAGCCCTCCCTGTTCAAGAGCCCAGCTGGGACTCTGCCCTGGGAGTAGCCTCGTCACGCTCCCCTTCCCTGGAGCAGCAGAGAGCAGGGGAGTTTGCCTGGCTCTGGGGCCCTCCCTCCAAGCGATGGCCCTCGACCTAGTCACACTGGAACCACCCCGCTCCCACCACACTCCCTCTCCTCCTGGAGCCGGGGCACTGCCTGCCACAGACCCAGAGTTCCAGCCTCACTGAAGGCTCCTGTGTCCCACTCTGCAGCATATCAAGATGCCCTCAAGCATTCAAGTCCAAGCTGCCAAGAAACCTGCAGTTTTAGTGATGGCAGCTCTGAGGGGAAGGACAGGGCTGGGTCAGCTCCCAGGACTGACAGAGGTGCCCAGCTGTGGAGGACCATCACCTGTTATAACTCATGGCTAGTGACAAGCCACCTACACACAGCTACTGGGTCAGAGATGGCTTTGAAAAGTAGCACCGTCTTCACCAACCTAACTTTACTACTACTTTCTCTTCCTTTTAGTACTGGTGCTGGGACTGAATCCAGAGTCTCAAGGATGCCAAGCATGAGCCATAGCCCCAGCCTCAGCTACTGATGTTATCACTTTTGGTGTCTTAAATTTACCAATAGCTTTTTGGGGCAGGGGCTGAGGATCAAAGCCAGGCCCTCACAACCTGAGGGTACCTGATCCTTGGCTTCAGTGTGGCAGCCAGCAGGACAGTACATTCCCAGTAGAAATACAATGCAAGGCACATGTACAACTTAAAATTTTCTAACAAGCACATGAAGAAGGTTAAAAGCAAATTAAATTAATTTGAATCTTTTATTTGACTCTGTATCTAAAACATCATTTCAACATGTAACCAATATAAAAAAATTTTTTTCTACTGGAATTGAACTTGAGACCCTGTACTTGCAAGGCAGGTGCCAGAACCACTTAGCTAAATCCCCAGCTACAACTTTCTAATGAGACAATCACTTCGGGGGTGAGAATCTGAAATCCAGTGTTCAGCTGACAATTCCAGAACGTCTCAGTTTGGACTGGTCACATTTCAAGTGCTCACCAGCCACCTGGGCTGATGGCTACTGCACTGGATTGACAGCACAGGGCCAGACTAAGAGCGCAGGTGAGCAGCGGCTAGTGCTGAGGCAATTTCCTTCACTTCAACCTTCTTTTATTCAGCATTGTGGGTTTCATGGTGTTCTCCAAAAGACAGGCTGGTGTTCTAATCCCCAGCACCTCAGAATGTGACCTTATTTGGAAATAGGGTTATTGCAGAAAGAATTTGTTAAAGTGAAAGGTCATATTAGAAGCAAGGTGGGCTCTTAATCCAATATGACTGGGGTCCTAAAGAGAAGAGAAGGTGGGCATGGTGGAGCATGTCTGTAATCCTAGCAGCTGGGAGGCTGAGGCAGGAGGATTGCTGTGAGTGCAGTTTAAGCCCAGCCTAAACTACACAGCAAGATCCTGTCTCAAGAAAAAGATTTTTTAAAAAAGGAGGAGATAAGACAGATAGAGATAGCACACATGATGAAATGTAGAGTTTGGAGGGCTGAGCTGCAAGCCAGGTATCTGTGGGCAGCAAGATGGTAAAGAAACTAGGAAGGGGTAAAGGAGGATTCTGTGCAGTCTCTGAGAAGCACAATCCTCCTAACACTTTGATTCTGGACTTCTGGCCTCCAGTCCTGTGAAAGAATAAATTTATACAGTGTTAAGCCACCATGGATATGGCATTTTGCCTTGGCAGCCCTAGGAAATGAACGTATTTAGTAATCTTCCTATTCATCCTAAGTTTTAGTGAGCACATAAGGCATTTCTGAGGGATTTCTGGGATTTCAGCTTTGCTGGGTCCAGAAGAAAACAGGGGTAAAAGCTGACAATTGGTAGGTCAGCAGTGTGCTGGGTAAGCTCCCAGACCACGTCCCAGCAGAGGAAACAAAGCAACACGAGGCCATGCTTGGGACCTGCATGAGCCACATGCTCCCCTGTCAAATCCTTGACAGAGAAAGGTCCAGAACAGGACCCTACTTCATCCAAGAAAGCCTTTCCTAATAATACCTACATCGACCTTGTCTTCCTCTGATATGTCACAATTACTAGCTGCACCAAGCTCATTCTAGCAGAGTAATTTGTGAACACTTGACTCAGAGGGGCAGGTTTCCTCTATCAAACACAGGACAGAAAGGGCCGAGTGCTGTGCTGTGCACTGGTTTTAGGTTCCTTGAGGCTCAGGCCTAGGCAGAACTCGGGGAGGTGCTATGTGGTTATCCACGAGGATGAGTAGGCTCCTATCAGAACAGTCAGCAGGCCACAGAATTCTGCATTTTCAAGGCAACCTTATGCTTGTCAGGCTGAAGGTTAGGTGCTCAGAGCACTAGCATGAAGAATCTCCCAGACTTTCACACCTTTTTTTTTTTTGAGACAGGGTCTCGCTTTGTAGTTCAGGCTGGCCCTGAGCTCACTATGTAGCCCAGGCAGGCCTCGAACTCAGCAATCCTCCTGCCTCTGCCTCCCAAGTGCTCACAGGCATGAGCCACCGTGCCCAGCACTGTGGTATGTGGTATTGATTGCTGGTGGGTGTGAGTCTCCACACCCAGCACTGTATGTGGTTACCGGGGATAGAACTCAGAACCTTGTGCTTGCGAGGCAGGTGCTAGAGCCACTGAGTTAACCCTCTGGCCCCCTTTCACACCTTTTTAATTTTTTACTTTCAAATTTGGGATTAAACTCAGGGCCTTGCACACTACTAGTGCATGCTGTCACTAGCCTATACCTATACCCCCTGCTTTCTTCTAACTATCCTCTCCTACTGCTGCCTCTTTCAGACAAGATTGGGTGTGTTTGGGAGGGCAGGGCCGTAGACTCGCTGCCTCTTTCAGAACATCACAATATGCAAAAAAAGAAATATTCCAGGGAGCAACACAAGGCTAACCTCATACATCTGCAAATGGATCCACAGCTCCTACAATGACTTGTACAAAGAGTTGTTGTGATTAGTCTAAAAGATACATGAGTTGTGGGCACATATTTCAGGAGGCTGAGGGAAATCAATTCTGGGTGGGCTTCCTTCCTGCCTGCCTGGCAACCTTTCCCAATGTCTCTCCAGGCCCTTTAAAAATGCAAAAGCACTTAGCACAAATGCCATTACCTGGTTTACTTCCAGAGACACATGGTGGCTTCTTGAGGTCTGACTTCAGCTTAGATGCCAGAATAAATCTCCTAAACCACTCCTCTTTTTCTCGGCCTGTTCTGCCAAACAGATACAGTATCTGATCGCGGTGGGCAGGTCTAGGTCCCTCCTGAGGGTGAGGTGGTTTCTTGGAGTCCTCGCTTCCCAGCTCTCTCTCAGCTGATGGCTTCTCTTCAGAGGTCTCCTTATCAGTCTGCGCCTTAGACATAAAGTCATCTTGCCGACCAAGCTCAATACAAATGGGATACTTTTTATTCCAGACTCGCTTTCGAGCCAAACTTTTAGGTACAAGATAAATCTACAAAGAGAGGGAAATGATTTATGAACTTTAGAGTAGCTACACTGTGCATTAATACTACACATAATACATACCTTACAGAAATTTTTATTAAAATGATAAATATGAAAAAATCTTTATTACCTGCCTATAACACAACTATATAACTGGAATAAATTTTTAGAAATGATGTGTTACTCCTTGAAATCATTCAAGAATGTACATGTTTAAGAATTCTGCAAGAACTGCATGAGTTCCAGAAGTAGCACAATAATAATATTTAGCTGATTATCATGAAGTTTGAACGACTGTGTTTAATGACTCTGGGCTAAACTTAAGCTGGGGAGAAAAGGCAATTTTTTGTTGCTTGTTTGTTTGAGACAGGGTCTCACTTTGTAGTTGAGGCTGACCCTGAGCTCACTATGTGGCCCAGGCAAGCCTTGAACTCAGCGATCCTCCTGCCTCTGCCTCCCAAGTGCTGAGATTACAGGAGTGAGCTACCATACCCACCACTGTGGTATGTGGTTAGTGGGGATCAACTCAGGACCTTGCACTTGCTAGGCAGATGCCAGAACCACTGAACTAAATCTCTGGGCCCCAGACAAGGCAATTATTGATGTAGAAGGGACCTCCAGGTAACATTAAATAACAACTCAAAAATAAACAAATGTTAAATATTTTTGTTATTTTGGAGAAACTTGAAGATCATTCATATGGGGCCAGTGATTTAGCTCAGTGGTTCCAGTGTCTGCCTTGCAAGTGCAAGGTCCAGAGTTCAATCCCCAGTAACCACACACCACAATGCCAGGCATGATGACTAACGCCTGTAATCCCAGCACTCGGGAGACAGAGGCAGGAGGATTGCTGAGTTCAAAGTTTTCCTGGGTTACAAAGTGAGCTGAGGGCCAGCCTGAACTATAAAGTGAGACCCTGTCTCAAAAAGAAAAGAAAAAAAAAGAATAAAAAAGTCTATAAAGACAGAGAACCTATAACCTATTTGAGTAACATATAAATAACATGCCAGGTATGGTGATTCACACCTGTAATCCCAGCACTTGGGAGGCTGAGGCAGCAGAAAGATCACCATGAGTTAAAAGTCAGACTTAGACAACATAGTGAGTTCAAAGCCAGCCTGAACTATACAGAGTGAGACCCTATCTCAAAAAACCAAAACCAAAAGACAAATAAAAAAGAACAGAAACAATAAATCGGGTGTGGTAGCATTTGCCTGTAATCCCAGCCCTTGGGATGCTGAGGCAGGAGGATTATCATGAGTTTGAGGCCAACCTGGGCTCCACAGTGAATTCAAGGCCAGACTGAACTACATAAAAAGATCCTGTCTCAAAAACAAAACAGAACAACATACACATATACAAAAAAAAGTATGCAAAAACAGAATACTGTATATATTTTCCAAAAATGTTATTTTTCATATACACAACTGTCACATTTTATAGAGCCTTCATTAGTTAGTATCTTCCTACCATATAACTTTGGCCAACAAGGTTAGCTCTGAGAGTAGGAATTCTGAAGGTGGGATGCCCTTAGCTGAGATGTGGCTCATCTGACCACAGTAAGCATTTGCCATGAGAGCCCATGAAAGGGCAGGGTCCCAGCACCAACGAAGTTGCTGAAGCAGAATTGGCATTGTAGAAGGTGCCCAGTGGGTCTTAACGTGCCTTAAAATGAAAGAGCATGTATATAAGGGGTGGGGGATTGTGGGTGGGTAGGGATGTGGGTAAAAATGAGAATTAACTTGTGTCATATACTGGCACAAAGTCCCCAATGTTGTGTGTGATTGTGAACTGTATATAAAATGTACCAATAAAGAATTCAATTAAAAAAAAATTTGAGAGGTACTATCCTGAAGTGTACTGATCCTCAAACGAAAAAACAAAAACCCTAGAGGGAAAAATGCATCAAAGCAACCAAGATTTCAAATACTTTTCACTCCTCTAAGCTCTGCTTCCAAAATTGCCAGGGCTCACCTTGCTGTCAGAAAGGTCATAGATTTTCTGGCTGATGTAGGTGACATCTGGCTTTGTTTCATTGTAGCTTGCCCGTCTGGATATGTTTTTATTGGGCTTTGAAAGCCTTAAAATTCCACCCTCAAGTCGAACAAAGACCGAATGTGTCAACGTTGCATGGTAAGTTTCTGGATCATAGTTGTAAATTTCATTCATCCATCCCTAGTAGAGAAACACTTCATTAGTAAAGTCAAAGAGAACACAGATGTGATTCAGTGAAAATGATAACCAAGGTAGTATTTGGGACACTGAAACCATACTTGATTTTCATGGAGGTGTCAACTTCCTTATACCCAGAGGTTGTTGCGGCTGTGCAAAGATGGAGTAATCTGGTATGGTTTTGATAACCAAAAAAAATTTTTTTTTGAGACAGGGTCTTGCCTTGCAATTCAGGGTGGCCCTGAGTTCACTATGTAGCCCAGGCAAGCCTCAAACTCAGCAATCCTCCTGCCTCTGTCTCCTGAGTGCTGGGATTACAGGTTTGAGTCACCATATCCAGCACTATGGTGTGTGGTGCTGATGGCTTTTGGGCATGAATCACCTAACTCTTACCAGGGATTGAACCAGGGAACTTGTGCTTGCTAGGCAGGCACTGGAAACACTGAACTAAATTTCTGGCCCCTGAAAGTTTTTTAACTGACGAGAAAATCAAGAAATTCAAAAGCTTTATTGATATAATTGAGAAGTTCCTACTTGACCACTGAGGATAAGAAATCCCATTCAGTCTGGCTTTCTCTGGCCGCCAAACACATGCTTTCCTCAACCTACTTGCAAACAATCTTTGAAATTTCACAGACAATATTAATTCATTACCATTCCAAGATTCAGATAAAACCTACTACTATTTCTTCTTTTTCTTTTGGCTTTTTGAGACAGGTCTCACTATGTAGCCCAGGCTGGTCTCAAACTCCTGGCAATTCTCAGCCTAAGTGCTGGGATTACAGATCATTCCCAGATCTACTGTTTTTTTTTTTTTAAAGCATAGGAAAAATTTATTGAAAGACAGTTTCTGTCTAGGAGACATAAAAGGACAGGTTGGGAAGTGGGTTGCCTACTTCTGTCTCTTCATTTTAATGTCACTATAACACACAGCTCTTTGGAATGATATGGTAAAGCATATGAGAATTAGGCATCAAATAACAGACATAACCAATAGCATGTCAAAATTCAAAGATGCACAGTAACTTAAAGAGAAAGTTGTGTTGAATACTTACTGGCATATATGTATTCACACACTGATTTTTCTTTAAAAAGCAAAATCCTAGTGCATACCAAGAAAACACAAAAGCTTAACACTCCGTAAATTGTATTAAAGCTTATGACAGTTATATGGGTGGCCCAGACCTCTTTAAAAAGTTCCCTAGGGAATTGTAACTGATATATTCCCACACCCTGCATTTTATACATCTTTGAAATGAGCAGAGAAGTGCTAAAATCAACACACTGGAGACTGTCATTCTTTTCAAGGAACAGTCATTTCAATGATAAGAATTCGAGTTTCATGTCAAGGTATTGACTGGAAAGCATGAGAGAATGAGGAATCTTCAGGACCACCTCCCTTGCTGTGTGTGTGTGAGAGGGAGAGAGGGAGAAAGAGAGAGAAAAAAACAGAGAGAGAAAGAGAGGGAGGGAAAAAGAAGGGGGAGAGAGAAGGGGAGGAGAGGAGGGGCAGAAAGAGAGAGAGAGAGATGTAATGCAGCTCACAGGGGACCTGAAGCAGCTTGCACTGTCCAAGCATCATCCCTGGTACTTAAAATACGTTCTGTAGTTCACAGTTTTGGTCTTCTTCTATGGTTACTATACTAAACTGAATTATATTCACTGATTGTGAAATGTTGACTTCTTCTTGTGTCTTCAGGGTTAATGCTATACCTGCCAAGATGTGGTGAAGTTGGATTGCACCATTCCACGAGCTAACTCTATACACTTCCCAACTCCATGTTTAGTGACTTCATGTTGGTAGCATGCACCTGGCCAACGGAAGAATTCCTACTGATGGAAGCCAGGAAATAATACCAATCAAGGCTCCTCTTCCTTTTTGTTTCTTGACAAAGCTAGTTATCAGCACAACCCTGTAATTTAATCTATCCTCCCTCAAACTTCTTTGCTGTGGGATTGAACCCACAGGTCTTAAAAAAAAAAACTAACAGTTCTATAGTAACATTAAAAATACCCCAAACTAGTCATGGTGCTGTATTTCTATAATCCAAAACTCTGAGAGGCTGAAACAGGAGAAGCTCAACTTCAAATCAAGCCTGGGCAATTTACCAATTTAGTGAGACCTGTCTCAAATGAAAAATTACAAAAAGAGTGAGGATGTGGCTCAGAATGAAGGCTGGGAGTTCAATCTCCAGTACTGAGAAAAAAATAATCATCACTTATGGACAAACTTATATCAAGCTGTTACCTTATTTCTTTAATTTTCTAATTTAAAAAACAGGATAGGACACAGAAGTGTGGGAGTTAGGACACACCACTGCATCAGCTCATCTGTGCACAGGACAGATGTACTCAATGATGAGCCGTTACTCTGCCCCAGTCTAACAATCGCCGCTTCTAAGAAAAACACTATCCACGAGTCAAGATCCGAGCTGCACACCTGTTGTGAACAATCACTTGTCAGTGTGAGCAAGATCCTCCCCTGTGCACGTTGAATTACAATAAAGACACCAGCCACACACCTCGGCAGACTGAAGCATCTGACAGGCTCGGGTCAGTCCTGCCTTCACCACTTGCCAGTTACAAGCTGGGTGATGCTCAGTCCTCCGAGGGTCCGGCGTGGCTTCCCGGCCAGCTTTATTTCATGCCTGTTTCCCACCTGACACTCCACCCCTACGCCACAAAGGATTTCCCCTTACAATGAATGTATTTTGAGGTATAATTTACATGGTAAAATGACCAAATCTCAAGCATATGGTCTTCATTTGCTAATTGGATATTTGTTATAGTAGCTGGCATTTAAACTCACATAGTACTGTGCTCCACACAGTTCGTAGGTACATAATCTCCTTTACTTCTGCCAGTTCCAACAACTTCACAGGAAAAGTGGTGAGAGAAGGTGAGTGATTTCCAAGACTAGAGACTGGAAGAATATCTGGACTTGAATCAGGTCTATCTGACTTGAAGGCGTGGGCTCCTACATCAGCTCCCTGGTATAGCTTCTTGGCCACCCCTCAAATTAGAGCAAAGATGACACTTCTTCCAGGAAGCCTCCCTTCTCTGCTACTCCTGACACTGTACCCTTAACCATCTGGGTTTCTCCACTGAGTTACACATTCCATAGATCAGGGGTCAATCTGTAAATCTCAGGAGTAACAAATGTTTGTTGACTGAGCATGAATAAAGCCTATCTCAAGATGGTGGCTGCGAGGATCAAATCATTGGAAATCACAAGTGATCAGGACAAGCTGGTGTGCCCCCACAGCCTGGAAGCAGAGTGCTGGCTGGGTGCCATAGGACACACAAGGGAACAAGCTGAGTGGTTACTTAGAAGGCTTGGTCAAGGATTTTTTGCAGGGGGTGAAATTACATAAAAACAGCACAGTTCAAGAAAATAAGAAGCCTCAGAAAGAACCTTATACATAAAATGTTAAAGTTTTTCCAATAAAGAACTTGAGGGTCAGGATTTAGCTCAGAGGTTACAGCATCTGCCTGGCAAGTGCAAGGTCCTGAGTTCGATCCTACACACCACAATGTCAGGCATCACGGCTCAGGCCTGTAATCCCAGTGGCTGGGAGGCAGAGGCAGGAGGACTGCTGTGAGTTCAAGGCTAGCCTAGGCTACATAGTGAGGTCATAGGGGCAGCCCAAACTACAAAGCAAGACCCTGTCTCAAATGGAAAGAAGGAAAGAAGGAAGGAAGAAAGGATGGCCTTAAGCTCCTTCTTAAGCAGAGGAGAGAGGTATAGCGGCCAGAACTCAGGTGTCCTGCCGCTTACCATGGCTCTTCCCAAAATATGACAAGTGTTGCTAGGAAACAGAGCATTTCAGGTACTGCCACCTGACAAGCTGCTGGGGTGCCTTTGGGAGACTAAGGATGAGAGACTGGCCAGGCACAACTCTCCTCCAGTCCCCCTAACTCTACCTGCTAAAGCACGCTAATGATCAGAAACCAGGTCACACTGGCAGAAAGTGATTTCCTGGGCAAATCTAATCGCCTTTACATATCGCCAGCTAGCCAACTTTTTCCTGAAACTTGAATAGCTCCTTGGATTAAGCTACACATGCAATTTCTCACGTCAGCAGTCAAAATATCTGAACTTGAGAGCGGTGCTGCCACTCTACAGCACCTACCATCCACAGCTCACCTGCTCTAAAATCCTTAACTCCAAATTTCTTAATGACACAGGAACAAGCACAGAGAGAGGGAGAATACAGCCAGCACTCCATTCCATGGGAGAGCTCCGCTGAAAGACGAGATGCTCTCAACCCACACGAAAGCACCTCAGACAAACCTCACATCTTTCTGAAGCTGTTCAAATGTAGGAAGAGCACACCGCTGGGGACAGTGACCCAGTCACCAGGCTGTAGCTGACTGGTCCACAGACTGCTCCTGTGACGGTATTTGTAAAAGGTCAGAGGTTTCTCTTCAATTCTCTGCTGGATTTAGAAGCCTCGTTTGGCTGAAAGTACAAACCACAATCTATAAAGGAGCCCATTTAATACAGTACTTGGAAAGATTAAAAGCTACAATTAACCTTTCGCAAAATAATAAAGTCTGGAAGAACTACCATTGTGCTTCCTTTTTGTTCAGTGCCAATTAAGAGTTCAAGGCCAGTGTTCTCTTGCTCAGCTGGTTGCTGAGCTGACCAGAGAAAGTGCCAACCCCCTGGTCCATGGAAGCAGTGGGAATGCTCATCTTCAGTGCGTGGGGTTTGGGTTGACACAGTGACAGAGAAGCCTGTACTTAAGTTCCTGCTTGCTCCCTCCTCAGGCCTATCAGGAAGAAGAAAAATCCTAAACAGAGAACAGAGCTAGGATCTGCGGCCACTGCTGCTGAGAATTACCTCTGAAGCACAGAAGCACACAAAATGATTACTCTTTTTTTTTTTTTTTGCTTTTTGGAGACAGGGTCTCGCTTTGTAGTTCAGGCTGGCCCTGAGCTCACTATGGTGCCCAGGCAAGCCGCCGCGAACTCAGCAATCCTCCCGTCTCTGCCTCCCGAGTGCTGGGATTACAGGCGTGAGCCACCACGCCCAGCATTATATGTGGTTACCGGGGATCGAACTCAGGTCCT
>PVIC010002691.1:0-34969 GCA_004025085.1 Thryonomys swinderianus | reverse complement strand
AAGCAATCTCCATGCCACAACAATTTTAGATATTTAATTTCACCCATGAAAGACAAGCAGACTTGCAGATGTACAGAATTCATACTATGAAAGACAGCCTTAAGCAGATAGCCAACATTCAAAATAAATACCACTCACAGACGTTAGGGAGAACAAATTTTTTTTTTTTTTTTAGTCATCAGGGGAAGAAAGAACCAATATCAATACCAATACCATTTTACCAACTTACTGCTTTAAGGTCACCTTCAAAGGAATTACAAGAGTCTGGTCTAGTGGCACAAACTCCAGGGAAACCGTGCTTATTTTAGTTTTCCCATCCACAGAAAGATAGTGCCTAAACTCAGGTGAAATGTAAATTATAAGGCACTGTAAATTATAATGCATTAACAGATAACAGTAGAATAAGAGAGAATAAATATTCAATTAGGCAAATAAAATAGCCTTAGATGAACCGCTTCAATAACCAAGGTCTAATTGTGTTAATAAATGATAAACATTAAATTGTGTTAAGTATGGATTGAAAACAGATCAGCAGCATAACGAGCCTCCAAACTTTTCAGATCATGCATGCATCGGTTACACAATTTTTGAGTAAGTACCAGTGATAATTTCTTTACTTATACATAATATACATGTTCTAATACAGCTTTTATGAAAAGTAAACAATAAAAGAGGAAAGGGTGGGCCGGAGATTTAGCTCAGTGGTTCCAGCGCCTGCCTCGCAAGCATGAGGCCCTGAGTTTGATCGGTAACCATATACAATGCTGGGCATGGTGACTCATGCCCACCAGCCATCAATACCACATACCATATACCACAGTGCCAGGTGTGGTGGCTCATGCCTGTAATCCCAGCACTCGGGAGGCAGAGGCAGGAGGATTGCTGAGTTCCAGGCTTGCCTGGCTACACAGTGAGCTCAGCACCAGCCTGAACTATAAAACGAGACTCTCTCAAAAAAAAAAAAAGAGGAAAGGGTGATATAGTCAGACTTTTTGTTAATCTTTAGTTTTCCTTTATGTTTTTCATATTATCTTTAGCTGATATACTATATTAAGGCATTGAATATATACAGAGTGAGGATTAATTGTTGGGCCAAGGATGTAGCTCAGTGGCACTGCGCCTGCCTGGTAAGCACAAGGCCCTGAGTTCAATCCTGGTACCACCAAAAAAAAAAAAAAAGTGAGTGTCACTGGAAATCCATTATTTCATAGTCATAATTTCCAAGGTTTCTAGTAAAAAAAAAAATCAATAGTCATCTACATGTTAAGCCTCACAATGCTTATTTCCTTTCTTAGCTAAGAGCCAAAGTGAGAAAAAACTTAACATTTTCTGGAAGACACTTGACAGTGTCTCTGGCAACCCATCTGGACACTGCTGAAAGAAGTAAAAGAATGAGACAGTGACTCACAGACAGGCCTGGGCACTGACACCAACATCGGCTTCTGCCTTGGGACCACCTTGCTTGCAAGCTCATCTCTGAGGTACTGCAAACCTCTTCCTAAAGATTAATTATTGGACAATAAGAATAGCCTCTGAGGTTATATATATTTCATTATGTATTAAATATAAATTTGGAGATGAAAAGACATCTAGCATTTTTCTCAGAGTTAAAACCTCATTCTTCCAAAGAACACAGTTTGAGAAATCCTAGACCCACAATGCCTATAGCTTTGGTCACTCCAGAGGAGACCCAGAACAAAATGGGAGAGTACAGTCTCAGAATATGGAGTCAGGGTTCAGAGGTGTTTTCAGGATGCCAAAAACTTCTCACGTATTGATAGATCAGAATTACAGTTAGGCTAAGACCCAAGTTAATGAGTCAAGTGGAAAATTGACAAAAATGTTAATTACTGTAACTTGGTGTTGAGTGCATTTTACTAGTCTTCTTACTTTTGTCTATATTTGAAATTTTCCAACCAACTCCAAAACCTTGAAAACTATGCTTCTAATTGATGTTCACCTGCACTGCAACACTCATCTGATATACTTTCTCTCAGTAAGGCACACTGGGAAATAGCCACGTTTATAAAAGTTGTGAATAAAAACCCATAAGACCTGCATACAAGGGCAGGTTATTTTTACATAGAAAATTTTAAGACAGAAAGAAGCCAGGCACAGTGGTACAGGCTGTAACCCTAGTACTCAGGAGGCTAAGGGAGGATGAGGCCAGCCCAGACTACATAGCAAGACCCTGTTCTCAAACAAAACAAATCAAAACAGAAAAGACAGAAATGCTTTTCTATTTCTTGCACTTATTGTGAAGGTTATAAAAGCCCAACAAAAAACAACTCAAGTGTCTTCTAGCTGTACTTAGTGATGCCATTTTCTCCTAAGAATTTCCTTAGTTTCATTTCTTAAATTTATTACAATGAAGTTTTTGTTTTGCTTTGTTTTGAGACAAGAGTCTCGCTTTGTTGTTCAGGCTGGCTTTGAACTCAGCAATCCTCCTGCCTCTACTTACTGAGTGCTGGGATTATAGGCATGGGCCACCATGTAGGGCTCTATCATCCCCCACCCCCTGCATGCCTTTGTTGTTTTGGTTTTTGTTTGTTTTTGTTTTTGAGACATAGTCTTGCTGGCCCTGAGCTCACTATGTAGCCCAGGCAAGTCTCAAACTCAGCAATCCTCCTGCCTCTGCCTCCCAGTGCTGGGATTACAGGCGTGAGCCACCACGCCTGGCACTGTGGTATATGGTTATCAGGGATCGAACTCCTGACCTTGTGCTTGTAAAGCAGGTGTCAGAACCACTGAGCTAAATCCCCAGCCCTCATTACTTAAATTTAAAAAAATTCGGAAATTGAGGTAATATCCTCCCTACTAAATTATTCTTTCATAGACCAGAACCAAAGCCTATATTCAGGGAACTTAATTACTTAAGAAAACCCTGTCCTCTTACATATGTGTCTAACTATGTCATGATCTAAAGAAAAAAGGCTCTTAAATTCATTTCCATTGGTCTCTACAACAATATAAATATAATCGTAGTTAACCTCCTAGGTCTTGTCTTTTAAAAAGAGATTATCACACTGGAAACTGACATTCCACTGCTTTGTTCTGCTGATGGTTTATAAAGAATGAAATAAAGAATGTGCTTGTGAATATAATTCAAAATGCATCTAAGTTAAACATTCAAAGTTCCAGAACCTTGTGAAAACTTCTGTGTTTCTCACTATAAATGTGGGAGAGCTGGTGTGCAAAGAAAGGCACTGAATGAAATACACCCCTGGCCAAATGATGATCCTGGAAAGAAGCATCATCCTACTGGTAAGAATTCTTGGCGACATCCCAAGGGCAACTGGATGACAAACACCTCATTTTCCCCAGGCAGAAACCCATTTTATTCTTAAGGTCTCCAGCTCAGGGAGTCTAACTGGTCATCCAAAATTAAAAACTGAAGTTTACCACACAGGTAGTGTGGTACGGGATGCCTGGGCTCTGTGGCAGTTGCGAGGCTCCCGCCTCAAGCCGCCTTACCCAGCTCAGGAGGGTCTTGGTCCTGTCAGCTTCTCCTAATACTCTGGTCAGAGCCCTTGCTTCTCACGGGTTCACTTATCACTCATGCTGAGTGAGTGGCAACCTGTGGCAGCGTTGCACCTACCTGCTTCTCTCCAACCCCGAATTCCGCACACTGGGAACAGACAGGCTTTGGAGAAGGTCCTAAAGGCTCTGCTGTAGACTCTGGGTCAGCTCCAGGCCTACAAGGACACCCTTCCTGCTTATCTTCCATATTATACAGCTATTTATCAGCTGGGCTCAGAGTAGGACAGGGTGGAGAATCAAGTCGCCTGAACAGCTACACACCAGTCTTTGATGGTAGCTAATACTTGGCTACAAACTGGTCTTTTTTTTTTTTTTTTTTTTTTTGAGACAAGGTCTCCCTTTGTAGTTCAGGCTGGCCCTGAGCTCACTTTGTAGCCCAGGCAAGCCTCGAACTCAGAAATCCTCTCTGCCTCTCAATTGCTGAGATTACAGGTGTGAGCCACCAAGCCTGGCACTGTGGTAAGTGGTATTGATTGCTGGTGGTCATGAGTCACCAGGCCCAGCATTGTATGTGGTTACCGGGTATCGAACTCAGGGCCTTGCACTTGTAGGGCAGGCGCAGCAATCACTGAGCTAACTCTCCAGCCCCAAATTGGTCTTTTGATAAAAACTCTTTTCTTTCTTTCTATTTTTGGGTTCTGGGGATCTGTGGATATAACCCAGGCCCTCACATACACTACCTCAGTGCTCTACCAATGAGCTGCATCTCCATCCCCAAATTGGTCTTTTTTGACTTAGAATCTCACACACTTATTGCTGCATACAATTGTCTGTAAAACAGATGGGAAAGGAAAATCGAAAATTTCCCTGGGGGAAAAAAAAAAGAAAATTGTCCTGATAAAGCACAGAAAGCTTTACTTTTCCCCAACCTGTCCTCAAGTCAAGTCACATAGAAGAAAACTGCTGTGTTCCTTGAACTGCTTATGGAGACAAAAAGAGAGTCAGACTCTTGGTCCTGTTCTGGCTGCAAGTATTTGCTGGTCTATTAGTGAGAACCTACATGCACAGAGGTTTAAAAACACATGGTCTTGGGCTGGGGGATTTAGCTCAGTGGTTCTGTTGTCTGCCTGGCAAGCGCAAGGTCCCAAATTCAATCTCCAGTAACCATACACAATAATGCCAGGCATAGGCTCACGCCTGTAATCCCAGGACTTGGGATGCAGAGGCAGGAGGACTGCTGTGAGTTCAAGGCTACCCTGGGCTACATAGTAAGCTCAGGGCCAGCCTGAACTACAAAGTAAGACCCTGCCTCAAAAAAAAAAAAAAAAAAAGAAAGAAAGAAAAAAACCACATGGTCTCCTACACATAAGGCCCTGAGTTTGAAGGTTACTAAGAAAAAAAAAAAGGTAACAAAAACAATGAGTGTCCTAAATTAGTTCTTTAGCAACACAGCTTCTTGCTGGGCTGGTTCATGGATCACACAGGCTCTTGAGGTCACTGTCAAGGTACTGAGGCTTTACTTAAGATCCTGATAACTGGCAGGTTTTCTACCCTCCCGTATTATGAGAATTTTAAAGGTTTTCATACCTGCCTCCAAGAACTACATTATCTATTTAAAAAAAAATAGGATCAGATACACAGAAAATAAATCAGCTGTCTAATCTCCAAAACTGAAAGTAGCTCTTTTGGGCCGGAGATTTAGCTCAGTGGTTCTGGCACCTGCCTCGCAAGTGCAACGTCCTGAGTTTGATCCCCAGTAACCACATACAATGCTGGGTGTGGTGACTCACACAATCAATACCACATACCACAATGCCGGGCGTGGTGGCTCATGGTTGTAATCCCAGCACTCAGGAGGCAGAGACAGGAGGATTGCTGAGTTCGAGGCTTGCCTGGGCTACACAGTGAGCTCAGGGCCAGCCTGAACTACAAAGCGAAACCCTGTCGCAAAAAAAAAAAAAAAAAAAAAAAAAAGTAGCTCTTTCAATTTACTAGAGAAGCAAGCTTGTAACTGTGTTAGTGTGTTTTCTGTTACTACAACAAAATACTTGAGTTTGAATTTGTTTATAGTATGGTACTAAGGACTGAACTCACAACCTTGTGCTTACAAGGCAGGTGGTGGTGCTACTGAGCTAAATCTGAGGCCCTCATTTGAATACTTTCTTTTTGAGACAGTGTCTCACTTTGTAGTTCAGGCTGGCCCTGAGCTCACTATGTAGCCCAGGCATGTTTCAAACAGCAATCCTCCTGCCTCTGTCTCCCTTAGTGTTGGGATTACAGGTGTGAGCCACCACACCTGGCATTGTGGTAAGTAGTTACTGGAGATTGAACTCTGGACCTTGCGCTTCCAAGGCAGATGCCAGAACCACTGAGCTAAATCCCTGGCCCTTGAATAATTTTTAAAGAGGGCCAAGATGAAGCTCAGTGGTATTGCTGCCTGCCTGTAAGTGCATGATCCTGAATTCAATTCCCAGTTGTCATTAGGTTGGGCTGGTTACCACACCATCTCCGTTGTCTAAGGCATTTATTTATATAGGGTGGCTTGGGATGTGAATGGAGGAGAGGGCAGGAGCAGTGCTCGTGACGGGATGTGATTAGGCGCCAGGGCAGACGTAGCATTTAGCAATGTATGACCGGTCTATGTCACCTGTGTCACCTTCTTAAAGGGTCCCTATATCTATTTGTCTGCCGGGAGAGAGAGAGAGACAGAGAGAGAGAGAGAGAAGTGGAAGCACCTGGAGAAAGGTTTGGTTCCACCAAAACAAAAAATTTTTTTTTGTTTTTCTTCTTAAAGAAAAGAGGTTTATGTAGCAGTTCACAGTTGTGAAGGTCCAAGCACAGAAGGCTAGCATAAGCTCAACTTCCAGTGAGGGCCATGTGCAGCTCTGTGAATGGCAGGAAAGCAGGATGGACAAGCACATGCACGAAGAAGAAAAGCAGAAGTGTGAGAGAAAAACAGAGGGGGGGATAACCTGGCTGACTTCAAAAACTGCTCTCTCGATAACTAACCTACTCCTGTAGGGATGACATTAATCTGTTCAGGAGAGTGTAGCCCCCACTCTATATTTACCTCTTCAAGGCTCCACCACCTCTCAATACCATCAGACCGGAAATTAAATTTCAACATGAGCTTTGGTGAGGACAAGCTACAACCAAACCAAACCAGTAGACCTATCTCCAGAGTTACTTTGCAGCTATAAACCAGGCGACAGAGTGAAAACCCAGAACTCATTTCTCTGACATCTGCTATTCTTCTATTCCCTTTGATTCCAGGAAGGCAGCATGTGCTACTGAGGGAGAACAGGCATGGTTTCTAAACAGTAAGCAGCAAGTTTCAAATCTTGCCAAAGACTAGATCATCATAGCTGGTCTACATCAGGGAAAAAAAGGAAAAATCTCAAAGTTGCACTTTTCAGTAACTATTTTTCATCTTTGTAGGGGGGTCCTAGCCTGTGGCAGATGGTCAGCATCGTATTATTGCCTGCCTTTACTGTCTCAATGAACAAAGTAACCAGAGTATCATCTCCTTAAATCCTATTCCCATGGTTTTCTGTGGTAAATTGCTGAAATACAGCAGTTACAGGATCAACACTAAAGATTGACTGGATTAAAATGAGAACTTTTCTGCCAGGCGTGGTGGCTCACACCTGTAATCCCAGCACTCGGGAGGCAGAGGCAGGAGGATTGCTGAGTTCGAGGCTAGCCTGGGCTACATAGTGAGCTCAGGGCCAGTCTGAACTACAAAGCGAGACCCTGTCTCAAAAAAAAAAAGAGAACTTTTCCAAGACAAGTAGATGTTCAGACCAGTTTAAACTGCATGCCACAGTCCATCACCAGGTACTGAAATAAATGTAAATAGCACCTGTCTTTGCTAAAGTTAGCACCTACTCTTACTCGGGTAGGGGGGGTGTGAGTCAGGCAGTGCCAGCATCACACTCCCAAAGAAGCTGAGCCCCTGTGCATAATGAGTTGCTTCTGCTCCACTTTATATATTAATGCCAAGCTTTAGGTGTCACATTCTTGAGCCTCAACACCAGCCTCCCTTAAAAAAAGAACAGTCTCCTAACATACTGCCAAGTGAGGAAAGAAAAAAAGGTCAGGCCGTAAAATGTATTATCCCTTTAAAACAAAACACGCATGGGTGAGCACACTCCTCTGTGATACAGGCCCCCACACGTGTGCAATATAAAAACAATATAAAAATGTAAAAAAGAATTACACAACAAACCATTAACTGTAATTCTCCTACTGTCGTGATAAGGAGTATTTTTTTTTTTTTTTTTTTGAGACAGGGTCTCACTTTGTAGTTCAGGCTGGCCCTGAGCTCACTATGTAGCCCGGGCAAGCCTCGAACTCAGCAATCCTTCTGCCTCTACCTCCCGAGTGCTAGGATTACAGGCGTGAGCCACCATGCCCGGCTGTACAGAGTATTTTTTCTCTGAGTTTCCCAGAGATATGATTTCTTTTCAATAGTTAGGAAGAAGTCTCTACAGTCAGCCTACGAGAAAGCACATGTACTTGCAGGTGGCTGCGGAGAGGCTTACCTTTAGAATTTCCGGTTCTTTGATGTCCAAAGATCTCATATTCCAGTGTTGCAGATGTTTATGTGACTTATGATATTTATGAGCACTTGGTGGTGTAAAAAACCAAATCATGCAAACCGCAGTCATGAATCCAAGGCCAACTCCCAGAAAGAGTCCACTCACATAATGGGGCAGCGGGAGGATGAGGTACACATAGACACACAGTATAAAGAAGCCCAACGTCTTCACGGGGACTTCTGGATGCTGCATGACCAGGTCGGCTTCCTCTTCACTGTCTAGAACCGCACCATCCTCCATGAGCACCTCTGGCTTCAGAGGGACATCTGGGAGCTTATCGACTCGACTCTCACCCTCTGTTTCCAGGTCAAAATCTTCCGTATAGAGTTCACAAAACTCTTCATCTTCTTTGCTCACTAAGGCAGACAAAGAACACTTCTCCAGGACGAGGGAGCTTGTCTTCATGCCCAGGTCCTTCAGGCTGCTTGTCTGGGAAACTTTGGATTCCACCTCTTTCACAGGCTCTTCGGTGGACTTTGGGTGGTCACTCTTGGGGACACTGGAGTCCCTGCTAGAGCTGTCCCCCTCAGAGTCACACTCCTCCTCCTTGATGCTGTAGTTGTTATTGCTTTCCAAATGCCCGTTCAAGCTGGACAGGTTGGAGAGTTCTGAAGCACTTGAAGATAAGGCTTTGGGCCTATGGCTGACACTTTCTTCCCCTATAATTTTACTAAGGAGCTGAAAAGGCTCATATATGACTTCTGAAAGGCGTCGTTTAGTGTCTTCAATTTTCGCCTCCATTTCGGGCACTTTAAAAAAGGAACGAGTATCCGAGGGAGAAGTCAGTGGGGAAGAAGGTGCAGTTTTAGAATCTCCACCTGTGTTCCGTGGCTGCGTGAACTGCTTGAACAGGTGTAAATTCAGTTTGGAGTCGGGTGGCTTATAGGACACGGTGTCCGACTCCTGCCTGGAAGTGTCTGTGGACAGAGACTTGACTAATGTTTTCATCAAGTGCCTGTGCCTCGGGGGGTGTGGGGATTCTTTTGGCTCCACTTCGATGGACAGGGACTTCACCAGGCTCATAAAGGGCTTTGCACTGGAGAGAGCAGAGGACGAGGCACTGGAGGAGAGGATAGGAGACTTGGAAGGAGAGGACAATGGGGAGGAGGAACTGGTTTTCTGCTCAGAAAGGGATGACACACTGGGAGAGCTAGCTAAGGGCCCAGATGAAGACGACCCCGGAGACAGAGCCACTGGCACTGTACTTAATACTGGAGCTGCTGGAGGAGAGGATTCCAACAGCTTTACAGTGTTCTCAGAGACAGGCAAGACGGCAGGGGCCTGGGATATGGGCAGTCCCTCTGCCACAGCGGGAGAGGCAGCAGTGCCCACAGGGTCATGGCCACCCTGTGGTTCAAGATATAGATCTTCCTTGGCTTCGAGCCCTGTCACAATGCTTTGGTCATCCAGCCCCTCCTCAAAGTATTTCCTGAACTCCTCCTCCTCTTCCTCCTCCTCCTCCCCGGATGCTGAGAAGTGAATGGCGATGGTGTCTCGGGACACAGACCTCTGCACGTGCACTCTGGGGGCTGATGGTTTTGGCATGTCAATGGTTTTCTCGGCATGGCGACCATTCAGACTTGTCATTTCCAGCTTCACAAGGGCTCAGGCTCTGTGAAAACAAGAACAGAAGTCAGACAGCATTTTCTCCGAGACAGACACTACCATTTGTAGAGTGAAGCCCAGATAAAGCTCAGTTTAAACTGGGGTTATGCTTTCACTCAGCAGATGCCTCACTTTTTCACTTTGGTCGGTTAAGGGTTTCATTCACTAGATAAATTCCAGTTACATGTTCTTTATTAGGAGCAAACCACATGACAATGTTATAAATGCCTTATAATGTCTCTGAATTGACAAACTCTGAATAAATATTTCCTCCTTCAGTTTGAACTGGGTCATTCTTGTCAGCAATCCTCTACTGCAGAGTCTGAAGAACCTGAGCAACAGGTATTATCCAACATCCTGCAGCACACAATGCAGCATCCTAGTGGTTTTAGTGATCCCAGAGCAAAACAACTCACCAGTAGTCCTCTGGCTATAAAAGCTGACCCAGAAGGAGAAGGACTCCCCATTGCAATTTTCATAGCAATCCTAACAATCTGGCTTGCTTTCCCACTAGCACTCGTACTCTTTTTTTTTTTCTTTTTCTGAAAGACATTCTTGCCATGTAGCCCAGGATGGCATCAAACTCCAGCAATCCTCCTGCCTTAGCCTCTTGAGGGCTGGGATTACAGGCATGTGCCACCAAGCCTGGCTTCATATTATCTTGCCATTGCATGTTAAGTGCAAAATACTCAATTTTGGAAATTTGTGAACTAACTGCCATAACCTGTTGGCTTCTTTATTCTCCAAATGACAAGAACCATAAAATTTGGGTATTTAGGGGCCGGAGGGTTAGCTCAGTGGTTCTAGCACCTGCCTCGCAAGCGCAAGGTCCTGAGTTCGATCCCCAATTACCACATATAATGCTGGGTGTGGGGACACACCCACCAGCAATCAACACCACATACCATAATGCTGGACGTGGTGGCTCACGCCTGTAATTCCAGCACTTGGGAGGCAGAGACAGGAGGATTGCTGAGTTCGCGGCGGCTTGCCTGGGCACCATAGTGAGCTCAGGGCCAGCCTGTACTACAAAGCGAGACCCTGTCTCAAAAGCAAAAAAAACCCAAAAAACTGGGTATTTAGGAGGCCATGAAGATAGACATGTTCTTTCTTTCCTTTTCTTCATTCCTTTCTTTCTCTTCTTTCCTGCCTCCCTCCCTCCCTCCCTCCCTCCTTCCCTTCCTTCTTTCCTTGGTAGCACTGGGAATTGAACTCAGGGCATTCATAATAAGCTAATTATTTTTACTTTATATTTTGATAGGGTCTCCCCAAGTCATCCAGACACAGCTGAAACTTGAGGTCCTGCTTCAGCCTCTCTGAGGGCTAGAATGGCAGGCATGCACGCAACACCTGTCACATTCTAAGGTTTCAGGATAAAGCAAATCCATTATTTTAACAGCAAGAAAACGAAACATCAATGGTGTAGTCTACCATCAGTCAAACTCTAAGACACGCTGTAACTCTTCAAAGGCAAGAGAGTGCTCGCTTCGGCAGCACATATACTAAAGGCAAGAGAGACATGCAAACCATGCTGTCTGCTCTTGTGGACCCTAGCAGCTAACTGGACAGAAGACAGAGCCCTGAAACATGTGCAGCAAGAGAAGTCACCATTTGCGTACAGCCCACTGACTGGATATCAGGCATCTCACAGGCCTCAGGAGATGGAAATTAGCACTCCAATCCAGACATAACACTATCAAAAGAATTAAGTGATTGCGTGGACCTTAGAGGTCCTGAGGATCAGTGTGGGAGGTGAGACACCTGCTCCATCTTCTAAACTGATGGGCAGGTGACAGAAGAATTGGCATGATTTAGAGAAAGGATGGGATAGGCTGTGGAGATGAGCATGGACATGGTGTGATTGGTCACCTAAGTCTACTCTCTGCATTCAGAACAGAAAGTGGCTGTCAGAGTACCAGAGGGAGGCTTTGGGCAAGTAGAAACCTGCCATGGGACCAGTCAATAGGGCTTCTGGTACTTACTCCTTTCGCAACTGACTCTGTGGGAGCTGGAACAAGTCATGGTATCTGTGGGTCTCAGCCCCTTCATGTGGTAAATGAGATCTGGGATTCTTCTAAATCTAAGACCCTACATGTTAATGCTTACAGGTGACTATATACAAGCTAACATCGTACACTGACAAGTTATCCGTCACAGACATCAAGATTACATTGCATGGGACCAGGGATATAGCTCAGTGGTGCTGTGCCTACCTGACAAATCCAAGGCCCTGAGTTTGATCTCCAGGAATGGGGGAAAAAAGAAGATTACATCGCATGCTTATTCCTTAAAGCTCAAGAGCTCCCATATTTAGTGCTTCTGGTAAATATTTATGTTCCAAGTGCTGGCAGCTTACACTAGACAAAACATAAAAGTTTTGTCTTTTATAGGGTGGGGGTGGAGGTAGAAAAATTGAAAACATGGATCCCTAGAAAGAGAAAATTCTCCAATGATGACAAGGAGTACAGTGCTCCAGCCCAGCCACAACATGAGGACATTTAAAATTACACATATTTTGATCTCAAATCCTTGAGAGAACTTTCACAGAAATTTTTCAATAGAGCTTTGCACAAATTCATTCATGGCCATGAGGCTCTCCCATTCCCGTTAAGTCCAGGAAAAGGGAATGAGCTCCATTAACCAGACATGGCAAGTTAAATCCAGAACTGGTGGCAGTTGGAAAAACAGTTGCAGGTCCAGGATGATTGTTCCCTGTTATCTTTATGCCAACATGTTTGCAGACTTACAAAAAAGAACAATACACCAGTTTTATAAGGGTAACTTGAAAAGTAGAGAGGTAATTTTAAAACAAAGTTTGGTGCTTTAATATCATAAAGGAGGATATGGGATGCTTTTGTTGTTCTGAGACTGCTTCCTGGGTCACGGTTGCTGCCCACAGAAGGTGACTGTGAGCACAAATTGAGTACAACACGCACAATTTTTAGGCTGAACAGCATGAGTCGGTCCACTGTGAAGCAAAGCAAGAGTGGCAGGGGTCTATCTGCAGTGGGGAGGTGACCTGGTAATCCAGGGCAAAGCCAGGCACAGACCAGGACCACACTGTGAAAACAGTGAAGCAAGCAGGAGCCTGTGGTCTTTGCAGCCAACCATGCACCACGGAAACAAGCTGTCACCTGCTCAGAAGGCTACCAGAGGCCTATCTGCCCAACTCCACTCCACACAGCCAGAGTTCCAGACCTGCCAGGCAGAGCTCTCCGCTGCTCTCTGCCAAGCTGTGAGCCCACAGGGGCAAGGTGGGAACCAAGTGGCCATATGGGACAGGCAGTCTGGGTCACCATGGTTCCCTTCTTTCTCTAGGCCTCAAGCGGCAGCTTCAGGAATTAACAGTAATCTCCCCCAACCCCACACTTAGTGAAATGTGGCTCTACTTTCCTCGGTTTTTACTAAAACAAGCTAATTGCAGCTATAATATCACTACTGCTCTTTAAATACAAGAAAATCCTTGGGCCTATTTGCTCATCTGCCAAACCAGAGGACTAGACTAATAAAGGGAGCTTCTAGAACCAAAACCTTTGGATCATTTAGTGTACTGGAACTAGAGTCCAAGGTTGGGTTCTAGACAATCCATCAACTGGTCTCCTGAGGGGCTTACAACTCTAAACCCTTCTGTTCTGTACTTCCAAGAGCTGGCTGCCCAGGGAAATGGAGCTGATCCTCCCATAGTCCCAACTTTGCAAGACATCAAGGGCAGCACAAAAGCCCTGAAAATCACCTTGGAAGATAGAACAATCTGTCCAAGGGCACAGCCCTGACCAGCTGTGGGAAGAGGGTTAGACATGGGTGTCCTGACACTGAGGTCCACGTGACACTTCCATGGCTCTTTGAACATACTACACACGTTTCTCACTCCTGCTTTGTCCTGCCAGTGGCACCACCCTCTGTGCTCGGTCACAGACGGCTCTTCTGTGAGCTAAGCCCTTGTTTCTCAATCAATCAGCAGCATGTGACCAGTCACACTGAGAAATGAAAGGTGTCATTATCCATCTGACAGTTTAGCACCATAAAAAAATGAGGAGCTTTCTGCCCTCTCCTACCAAACCCAATTATGTCCAGGATTGAAAGAAGAGACAATGTTTTTCAGCCCTTGGGAACTGAAATGCCAGTGGAGGAAATTTCCATCCTACCAGCTCTCCTCCCAAAGTGCCCAACAGAACCCACGATTGTGAAGTTCAACTGACCCCCATGTCTTGTGAAGGGAGGGCCTAAAACTTGCATTGTCACCACACTCCTATGCTCTGAAACAGTAGTCTGATCACAGTGGTGCTAAGGATTAATTATGTCCATGCCTAGAAGAGACAGGAGTAGCAGAGACAACGTGGAAAAATGCATCAGGTGCCTAGTGTCTGGGAAGGCAGACTGCACTCTCAGGGCCACCATCCTGCTCTAAACAACAATGAATACAAATATATATTTTTAATATCCTCTGAAAAGTTCTGAAGCTTTGACAACTGACTAGGCAAAACCCAGCCAAAACTAAGGAAAATGGTAACCTAGAGATGAACTCCTGCCCTTAAAACATCGGTCAACTGATTCTGGCAAACTGGTACTTTCATTTTAATGGCCTTTCAAAGAAATCAAAGTCCAGGCCAAGGCCAGACAAAGTAGAACACTCAAGTACAGGCTCTCACACTGAGCAGAGTCCTCAAAAGGCTGCATCTAACTGATAATTAGATGAACCAGAAACAAGCCAGCCCTCACTCGGACTGGAGGCCTCCTCCGAAAAAGCCTCCTTCCAGGTGGTCCTGGACCAGGTATATCCCAGGGGCCTGGCAAAAATACTGTAATCCCAAGTCAACTCCCTACGAAGTCAGTTACAGCTCAGGCCTCAAGTTACTCCTACAAATGCTTTCTGAAATATGAGGAATGGCACATAATCAGAGGTAGCCAAGTAGACAGAGAAGCAAGACTGACGGCCAGCAGAAATAAAAGGTGATAGAAAAACCAAGACCTCAGATAATGCAATTATCAGGCACACACTAAAAGACAAGTATACCTCAAGACAAACTCCAAATATCTGCAGGGGAAATTACAGGTAGGGGGATCAATTTGAAGGGTATTCTGGAAAACTGGGATGAGGGAAATGCTTGAACTAGAAGGCTGGAAAGAAACAGATAGAACTGGAGAAGAGTAAAACATGGCCAGGTGGAAGACTAGAGGAGAGGGAAAATAGAAGAGAGAGTTCAAATTGACTCAAATTGCTAAAGTACAGCTTCTGTGAGACAGACAAAAGATAAGAGAGTTAACTGTTTCAACAATACTCTCTGCAGCCTCAAAGCTCCCAACCTGTGAGCTTGCTACTTTATAGACAGAGGGAATTTTGCAAATGTGATTAAGTATCTTGAGATGGGAAGAGAACTGTGGATTATCTGGGTGGTTCCAAGGTAATCACAAAGTGTGTTAGTTACCTTTCTCTCACTGCTGAGACAAAATATCCAATGCCCGAAGTGAAAAGTAGAGTTTATTTGGTTTACAGTTTGTAGAGGTTTCAGTCCAGCCAGCTGGCTCCAAGGCAGGGATGACAAACAGGTTTCAGGAAAAATAACATGGCGCAAACAAGGTAGCAAAGCTAACAAGGGAGATGTAACAGCATCTTTCTGCCCCTTTTTTCATACTACTGGGGACTAGGGCGGTGCCAAACCAATCACTCAGGTGTAGTGGTTTAGTAGTGGTCTGTAGAGGTTTCAGTCCACCGTGGGCTGGCTCTGACGCTGGGAGGGACAAACAAGCCCTGCAGAGGAGAAAAAACCTGGCACCTAGAAGGCAGGGAAGGAAATGAGAGCTTCTTCTGGGGCAACAGATGACAAAAGCAACTAGAGGGAGCTTCACTGCATCTTTCAGCCTTTTATCCCACCCAGACTACCGCTAAACCAGTCACTCACTCACATGTAGCGGTTTAGTGATCACATGTCCCTCTTTTCAGCATCGCACATTCCAGATTCAGCCACCTCTGACCAAATGAGGCTTTGGGGGCGACATCCAGACCTAAACTGTAACACTCCCTAAGTAATCAGGATACAGTAAAGAGGGAATTTAGTGTTGTTTTGGACTCTGACAACTACTACATAAAAAATATTTTTGGCCGGGCGTGATGGCTCACGCCTGTAATCCCAGCACCCGGGAGGCAGAGACAGGAGGATTGCTGAGTTCAAGGCTTGCCTGGACTACATAGTGAGCTCAGAGCCAGCCTGAACTACAAAGTGAGACCCTGTCTCAAAAAAAAAAAATCTTTGGTTTGCTCCATTAATAATCTCTAGGACTTACTCCCTTTAGAATAGACAGTCTCATACTACTTACTCAAGAAATCACAAGTTAAAAGATAACATTCATAATGAAATAGAGAAAGGAACAAAGAAAACAAGTGGTATATTTTTTCCAGGATCAAGAGCTTACCCCTCAAATAAAAGAATAAATTTGGATAATGTAAAGAATTTGTGAAAAATAAAGATGTAATAAATCTTAAACATAGTATGGTGACATGTGCTTATTAATCCTAGCACTCTGGAAGGCTGAGACAGGATTGCAAGTTTGAGCCCAGACTAGACAATTTAGAAAGACCCTGTCTCAAAGGATAGATAGATGGACAGACTGACCAATGGATGGTAGGCAAGCTAGGGATATAGGTCAGTTGAATTCAACTTGGATTCAATCCTCAGTAACACACACCCATATACACACTTAAAATTGATCAAAGATCTTAAAGTAAGACCTAAGACTATAAACTCTTAGGAACAAAACCAAAAAAGCATTGTGACACTGGATTTGGCAATGATTTTTTGGTTATAACATCAAAAGTCTCATCAACAAAAGTAAAAATAGATAAAATGAGCTACAACAAAATTTAAAATTTCTGGACATCAGTAGGCATAATCAAGTAAAAAGGGCAGCCTATGAAATGGAAATTTTAAAAAAACCATTTATATGGTAAGAGGTTAAAAAGTAGACTATATAAAGAACTCTTACAACTCAGAAAAGCAACATAACCTGATTAAAACATGGGTGAAAGGCTTAAACAGGTATTTCTTTAAAGATACACAAACAGCTAACAATCACATGGGAAGATGCTCAATATCCATAATTATTAGGAAAATGCAACTTAAAACCACAATGAGCTATCACCTCACATTCATTAGGATGGCAAGGATGTAGAGAAACTGGAATCCTTGGGCACCACAGGTGAGACTGCAAAATAGTACAACTACTACAAAAAATCTAGTGGGAGATTCCTCAAAAAGTTAAAAACAGAAGAATCATAGACTCTCAATCTCAATTCTACGTATATATTCAAAAGAAAGGAAAGCACAGCTTTAAAGACATATTTATATAGCCATGTTTATAGCAGTATTATTCACAATCACCAAAGGCAGAAACAAGTGTCCATAGACAGAAGAACAGATAAGTCAAAGATGATCACACCCCCCAGTAAATATTATCTAGCTTTAACATGGAGGAAAATTCTGTTACAATATGGATGAACCTTGAGGATACTATGCCATGTGAAAAAGCTAGTGACCAAAAGTACTGTATGATTCCGCTTATGTGATGACATGTAAAGTAGTCAAACTCACAGACACAGAAAGCAGAATGGTGGTTTTTACCAAGCGTTGGAGGACAAGTACATAGGGAATTGTTATTTAGTGGATATGAGGTTCAGTTTTGTAAGATGAAAAAGTTCCAGATATTCACTGAACAGCAATGGGGACATATTTAATATGACTGAACTGTAGACTTTTTAAATGGTTAAGTTGGTAAAATTTTATTATGTGTCAAGTTTCTGTTATGTGTAGAATCAAAAATACATTTTTAGCCAGGTGCAGTGTTGCACACCTGTACTAATCAGGAGCCCCAGGCAGTAAGAAGACAAGTTTGAAGCCAGCCTGGGCAATTCAGGGAGACTGTATCTCAAATAAAGAAGGACTGGAGCATTACAGAACACGTGTGAGCTTATAGGCTCAAAACACTAAAAATAAAGACTTCCTAAATTTTGCCTTTAATTTTAACTTTATAATTTAGTACTTTGAAGTACTTGTCACGCCAGCTTTAAAATGATTCTGTTCAAAAACCTCATCTGGTATCTGTGTTTACATTCCTGTATAGTTGTTATACGATAACAGATGTAAATGTATTTATGTCCCATACGTTTCGGGGACCAGGTGCTCTCTGAACCTCAGCCTTCCTCAGGCAGACTGTATTTCTGGAAAGCAGGAGTTCTCCAAGTATTCTGTCCATGGATCTTCCAAGGGCTTCACCACGATTCCTTATTACAGTTACTAACCCTAAAGAGAAGTTCATTTCCCTCAGTAAGACTGAGAAAGGGTTTAATAAGAGTTTGTCGCTCAGATTTGTGCAGGACTCTACTCAGCCTACAAATAAGAAACCAATCAATAATGTCCACCTTTCTAAAGAACATAGCTGGACATGGTGGAGCACACTTGTAATCCTAGCACTTAGGAGGCTGACATAGGATCATAGCAAATTCGAGGCTAGCCTGGGCTATATAGCAAGAGCCTGTCCCAAATAAACCAAAATAGAAAAACAAATGAACAAACAAATAAATAAAAACAAATCTCTAACATTACACCTAACTAAAAACAAACTCCTAATGACTCAATCAAGAGTCAGTTGTCTTTCCTCTCATGAGCTCCCTGAGCTATTAACATCAGTGAAATGGAGTGATTAGGCTGTACAATGAAAAATGAAGAGCTTTTTTTTTTTTTCCTTTTTTTGAGACAGGGTCTTGCTTTGTAGCTCAGGCTGGCCCTGAGCTTACTATGTAGCCCAGGCAAGCCTGGAACTCAGTAATCCTCCTGTCTCTGCCTCCCAAGTGCTGGGATTACAGGCATGAGCCAACCACGCTCCACACTGTGGTATGTGGTATTGATTGCTGGTGGGTGTGAGTCACCATGTCCAACATTGTATGTGGTTACCAAGATTGAACTCAGGACCTTGTGCTTGCGAGGCAGGCACCAGAACCACTGAGCTAAATCTCTGGTCCCATGAGGAGCTTTTTTGGTTTTTTGGATTTTTTTTTTTTTTTGAGATAAGAGTCTTGCTATGTAGTTTAGGCTGGACTTCAACTCACTACACAACCCAGGCTGGCCCTGATTTCATGGCAGTCCTCCTACCTCAGCCTCTGAAATGGTAGGATTACAAAGGTGCCTCCATGCCCAGCATGAAGAGCTGTTTCAACACTCAATACAGAATTAATTTGGCAGACATTGACTACTCTGGATCTGGTGGTTTTATTTTGGCCCAATTTTCTATTAATAACTGTCTATCCTACCCCCAGCTGTTTTGAAACAATATAACCCTGAAGTCCTACAACCAGAGCCATAAAAGGAAGACATGATCCTTTCAAGTCACTCTATTACCACAAATAAATCGGTTTGGTCATACCACACACACAGGCCAAATAATATGGCTATCTCATGTTGGTGTGGCATTCTGTGAGATCTGCCTTGGCACACCAGGGGTGGGGCTGGCAAGTGCAGCATAGAACCCGGATTTAGGCGTGGCTCTATCAGCAACTGAAATGAGAGAGAGGGTGGTATTTTTGGTTTTGATGAATACACAAACCTTGTATTAGGTGATGCAGAAGAAATTAATTTTAAAACAAGGTCAAGAAAAGCCACTGGGTCAGATCATGCTGAAAGGAGATAACATTACTCTGCCACAAAGTGTCACCAGCTAGAAACAATCAGTGAAAGACAGCAGTGAAGTGGTAACAATGGCAATTATGAAGACATGTGAAAAATTCACCTGTTCAAGTGACTTAACTCATGTTATGACTAGATACTAATAAATGTTGTAGGGTTGTTTTTACTTAAAAATAACAGTGTCCAGGCATAGTGGCTCACACCTTTAATCCCAGCACATGGGAGGCAGAGGAAGGAGGATTGCTGAGTTCAAGGCCAGCCTGGGCTACATAGTGAGCTCAGGGCCAGCCTGAACTATAAAGTGAGACCCTTTCTCAAAAAAATACCTAAAAAATAGTGTGGCTATTCTACTACTACTACTATTTCTAATTTGTATGCTAGATTAAGGCAGCGATGGAAGAAAACAATTTTGACTAAAAATAGAACTAGACTCCAGATACAGAGGGCATAGTAACATAATATTTTACAGGCGAGCCTGGTTTGGAATACATCTCATGTCTCAAGACCACCCTAATCCTTCAAGGTCATTTTTTTTTTTTTGAGACAGGGTCTCGTTTTGTAGTTCAGGCTGGCCCTGAGCTCACTATGTAGCCCAGGCAAACCTTGAACTCAGCAATCCTCCTGCCTCTGCCTCCCGAGTGCTGGGATTACAGGCATGAGCCACCAAGCCCAGCACTCAAGGTCATTATTAAATTTTTTGTTTTGTTTTTGTAAGTCAGTGTGTTAGTCACGTACCCCTTCAGAACAATCCTGTATTTGGACATTTGATGTACAAGTACCATCTGCTGGCTTGGGCTGTATCAGTCCATAGTTTTAATTCAGAGGGAAAAAAGCAAGCTGTGTTCTACAGCAGGGTTTTTTTTTTTTAACATTTCTTACCTGTGCATTTTTAAAATAGGCAATGCTTTTGTAAAAAGGGGGTAAAGGAAGCTGTCAAATTATTTTTCTGCCTTGGTATCTGGAAACTAAATCTGATCAAAATAAACCACCCTGGGAAGGTATGAGTTAGCTTAAAAAAATTCATTAGAAAATTTAATGGCGATCTCTTGATTCATTTAAAGTCAGTGAAGCAGCTGAGAGCTGCCAGCAGCCATTCTAACCTGTTAATATTGCACCTTGCAAACAGAAATCAATATTGACACTGTAGATAATGGACTAGCTCTACCTTTCGTTTCACTTAAAGAAAAGAAAAAGACCAAGCTCCACTTTTGCCACAAGACACTCAGGCCTAGACTGTTAGAAACTCACAGCTCCTTTCCAGTGAGTTACTAGATTCCCAGACCCATACTCAGTGCTACACACACACACACACACACACACACACACACCACACACCACACACACACACACACACCTGCCCCCAGCAGGTCCTGTACAAGCAGCACCTCTGCCATCCAGGGTTTATTCCACTGAGGAGCTAGCAGGGGTCTGTCCTGCCCTCCACCACTCCAGGCCTTCTATCAGCAATGAGAAAGAATGCTTCACCCCAGAGGATTTCAAACGCTCAATGAAGGGTATGGTTAGAATACTGTTTCTACAGACTGTTAGACAGTTCTAAAATGAAATTAAGGCTGGGCATGGTGGCTCACGCCTGTAATCCCAGCACTCGGGAGGCAGAGATGGGAGGATTGCTGAGTTCGAGGCTTGCCTGGGCTACATAGTGAGCTCAGGGCCAGCCTGAACTACAAAGCGAGACCCTGTCTCAAAAAAAATAAATAAAGTAAAAAATAAAAAAAAAACAATGAAATTAAGTTCAACTCACAGTAACTCATCCAAAACCAGGCCGTGTTTCCAGTACAACCATACAGGGCGCATAGAGGTTTTTTAAAAAAGACGACTCCAGGGCCAGGGTTTAGCTTAGTAACACTGCATCTGCCCCACAAGCATGAGGTCCTGAGTTTGATCCCCAGTACCATAGACAGACAGACAGACAGAACCCTGTATCATTCATCTACTGCAGGGAGACCCACAGAGACAACAGATAAACTTCTTAAAATGCCATCTGTGTGAGGGCATAAAACCTAAAAAACTCAGGGCATTAGGGCCAAGTCAGACTACACTAATGAAGCACCTTCTTACAAATAATGGTGTGATACTGTACATAGTGCCACACATAAATACTGCTGCCTTGAAAGCCTTCTATGTAGGCCCTGTGGACATGAGTAAGTCTGCAGGAACAGGAGGCATTCCCAGAGGCAGAATTCCGGGGTCAATTAGTCCTACTGAGCAACTTACACTCCTACTAGTATTATATAAAATGTCTACCTTGACCCCTCCAGATCGCACAGCGCTGGGCTGGGATGTGGACCAGTGGCAGAATGCTTATCTAGCATGCATGATGCTAGGTTCAATCCCAGTGTCACCATTTACAAAAAAATTCCACTCATCCAGCAACTCAGGGCAAAGGTATCTCAGTAACTCAATTCTTTAATAGTCACTTTGTAACTCAGCTTCCTCATCTGTTTTCTTTCCTTTTAACTGGTCTTTCATATTTCCTGTTCAAGGGGTTCTGTTGTTCACTTTATATAAGGACAGTTAATACTTGATCTGTTACATGTGTTCTATATGTTTGCCCCCATCTCTGATGTACCTCCCACCTTTTTTCAGTGCTGGGGATGAAATCCACGTATGCCAGGCAAACTGAACTACACTCCCAGGCCCTCTGACTTTTAATTTTGTTTGTTTTTAATCTACGGAGCCTTATATTTTGAAGTACTAAAGCTCTAGCGTATTCTTTATTATAGCTTCTTGAGGAAGCCTGTCCCATTCCATCTGCATAAAAGCACTGGTCTTTGAAGTCTTTTTAGACAGTGTTGACTATATTGCTCCCTGAACAAGGATCAGAATTTTAACTCTGGGGAAATTGGTATGGACAGTCATTTCTCCGTATATCCTTCCTATAATAAAAGGCAAAGTACCCAGATTTTTTATCATTTAGTTGACTAAAATGTATTAGATATTAGGAAACCTAGTTTACATATCTGAATCCATTAGTATCTATTGATCAGATTCTCTATGAGGGAAATATTTCAGATCAAATCTTCATAACCTAAAGAAACTCTGAGAACTAAGTACAAAACAATTAGCACTCCTTTGATCACAAACAATACTTTTTATACAAGCAATAGCAGACTTTGAAATAGGGCAACAAAATTTGCTAAGTATAATCTTACATCAGAATTTTATTTATAGATTGGAATCTGAGGCCAAAAGAAGATATTCTTTTTTTTTTAAGAAGATATTCTTTTGAAGAATCAAGTTTGAGATATATGAATGTTTAAGTATGGGGGGGTGTGCAGGAGGGATGTAGTGGGATTAAGAGAAGGAGGGCATGAAGGGAAGGGATTAGAGAAGTCATGGGGGAAGGCTTTCTAAAGCCACATGCAAGCAGACCCTACTGATGTGACCAACAGTCCAGGACAGACAACGTAGAGGGTATATTTTTTTTCTCTGTTTTTGAGACAGGGTCTCACTGTGTAGTTCAGGCAGGCCTTGAACTCACTATGCAGGTCAGGCTGGCCTCAAACTCACTATGTAGCTCAGGCTGGCCTTGAATTCATGATCCTCCTACCTCAGCTTCCAAGTGCTAGAATTACAGATGTGCACCACCATGGCCGGGTCTGGAAGGTACATTTTAAGTGGCAGAGAAAAGGAAAGAAGGCAAGAAACCAAAGCCACAATGAAGACCTTGCCAGATCAAGAGCTACTAACATACTCGGAAGAGACACAATCCTGAGCTGGCCAGTTAGTCACCTTGTGATTCCTTCTGAGGAGACCTACGACACATGGCTATGGGCCCTGAGAGAGAAGAGTCCCTTTTCAACTCCACCGCTATTGTGAACTGTGGAAAGAAAGGTCTTAAGCTGAGGAAACTCAGTGAGGAGGTGACCAGCCCAAAAGCTCTACCCAAGTATGAGATTCTGACAATTGTTCAATGAGCAGCAGAGTCAGCCACCAAAAAGTCATACTCAGTGAGGCCATGAGGCAGCAGAGGCAGGAGCTCCATGGAGAGACCAAGACCCTTAGATGACCAAGAGGTTCCTCCACTTCAGTCCCTATCTGTACAGAGGGGACCCTCCCCCACTGTCTGCAAGGAATTCTCCAGAGGGCTCTAAATTCTATCAGAATAGGGCATGTTCTTGGCAACTACTGAAGTCAAGTAGATAAGGATACACCAAAAATGTTTTTGACAGAAACTGCTATAAACATTTAATAAATGAGATGTGACCTAAAAATACAGTGAATGTTTAAATTAAAATTTTCATTATAGTAGAAGAGGTTGTCATTAATCATGCCCCAAACAATCCCTTTCACTTCTACCCCATTTATTTCTTTACTCTTGGCAATGTGTCATTTAATGTTTTTTGTTTTGTTTTGTTTTGTTTTTGGTGGACCAGGGGTGGAACTCTGGACCTTATGCTTATGAGGCAGGTGCCAGAACCTCTTCTAATGTAGTTTTAAAAAATTAATCATTCACTGTATCTTTTGATCACTTCTTCTATGTAGCTGACTTCTAGTCATGAGTCGCTCCCAGGGCTAGTGATCAGCAGCTGGGGAGGGCACAGTGGGCAAAGCTGTGTGGCAGTTGTGACAGTCTCCACTCAGGAGGTGGCTGCTGTGTGCAGCCCTGGTCCATGTTACTCAACCACACCCATGCTGCCTCCAGAAAATTCTTGAATTAGCTCACTGACTTCCTATTAGACTCCCCCGGTCATATGGTTCTTGGCTGTGTCTCTCAGTCAGGCCTCCAGTTTTGTCTCCCTGTTTCTCCATCTTGACAGATGGCCTTGATAGTGAATTCACTGGGAAGGTGGGAGGAGTTGCTATCTAGTCTCTGCACTCAACTGTATTTACTCAATACTGTTCTGTTAGAATTCCCACTCAGGTCCAGTGAGACATAATTCTAAGCCAAATGGACCCACCCCAGCTCCCCTTGTTGCTGCCTATCTTGACCCTGACCCATACTAATTCAGTCCCACCCATCATGGTACTGCTGCTCCTTCAGCCATCAAGGCACTGATCCAAAGAGCCATCTATAACATACTCTTCTTCATCCTCCAAACCTCTTTAGTTTAGACGATGCCAACCCAAAAAACAAAACAAAAAAAACACAATTCTAGACAGAAAACTGAAGCCCAGTGGATAAGCCCAGGCACTTCTCCGGTTTGATCAATGAACTTTTGGAATCTGAACTCCATTTCCAATCTAGCTCAAGGACACTAGTCTGCCTTGAGTCATATGTGAAATTTCTCATTCAACAGATCCAAGACCCTAGAAAAGTATGAAACATCTCACTTTGTTGTCCCTGGACACACAGAAATCTACACCACGTGGCAGTGTGGTCACAAAATCACACCGGTTGTAGAAAGTGTCCTGGGAATGAGAGAAGATATAATCTCAGTGTGAGAGCTAGGTGTGTGGCACAAACCTGTAATCTCAGCACTCAGGAAGCTGAGGCAGGAGGGTTGCCACCAGTTCAAGGGCAACCTAGGCTACCTAGAGAGTTCAATCCAGTCTGAACTACCTAGTGAGACCCTATCTCAATGAATGACAGAATATACAAACAAACTCATCCATGAAGTACCATGTGAAATGATTTCTAAATATCACCATGTATGTCAGCACTGGGAACATGGAAAAACTTCAGATTTGGCCACCGAATGGAGCCGATGGATAGCTTCTAATTGAAATGTAAGGGAGTTTGGTGGTTGTTTCTGGAAGAAGGGGAGTAGGCTGCAAGGTCAGAGGGGAAAGCAAGCTACCTATTGCCAAAATATCCACAAATACCTGCCAGACTGTTGAGGCTCCCACAAAGGACTATGCAGGTGCTTCAGGTGACTCCACATAGTCAATGTTGTGTCCATTAAGTTTAAGAAAACAGATTGACTAGAGGATGGAAGCAAAAAAAGAAAAATGAAATCTAACTGGCCACTCACTCCATTCTGGCCCTAAGATGAACAAATCTCTCATAAGAATAGTGTTCTCTAGAGGGGCTCCTGTTTGCCTGATGACTTACTATACTTCAATTCAGTATTAAACTTCTATAACTTCAAGACACATTAATAGATATGTTTGTTTGAGGAATTGCGCAGTCAGGTGAGAACTGAATGGGCAACGCTACTACACAGAAAACCTGGTTAAGAACTTGAACTATGAAATCAAATAAATCAGGCTTCAGACCCCAGCTCCATTACCTATCAACATGACACTGGATGAGCTCCTGCCTATATAAAATGGAGACAAGAGTGTCTTCCCCACAGGGACCCCTGGGAGAATTAAGAAGTAACACTTAACAGATGTAAACTATTATTATTATGGGCATTTGCAGCAGGCCTGAGCGCTTGTGGTTATATTATCAAGGATCAAACAGACAGCTTGTCCCTGGCCTGACTTAATCACCAGAACTAGACTTCTCAACTGTCTGACTTTAGGTTTAGTTCAGGCAGCTGTGACCAGTAAGAATGACAGACATGAACAATGTAGAAATATGGGAAGGCCTGTATGTTGTAACACACAATGAAAAAGCAAAACTCAGGATGCTGTGTGTGCATGAAACCCAACTAGTAAAAGACACATATAATCAACAGGATCCTGAAAGACTAAGAGGTAATGGCATTTCCTGTAAAAGTTATTTAAGTGCAAAGCTGTTTGAAAGGATCATTTTTTAAAGGAGAACACTGGCTGGGGATGGTGTCGCATGCCTATAATCACAGCCCTTGAGAGGCTGAAAGATTCACCTTGTTTTCTTTTAGCACTATTTATTTGTTTGTTTTGGAGACAGGGTCTTACTTTGTAGTTCAGGCTGGCCCTGAGCTCACTATGTAGCTCAGGGAAGGCTTGAACTCAACAGTCCTCCTGCCTCTGGCTCCCAAGTGCTGGGATTATAGGCTTGAGCCACCAAACCTGGCACTTGTGGTATGTAGTACTGACTGCCAGTGGGTGTGAGTCACCACGCCTGGTATCGCTGTACATGATTACCAGGGATCGAACCAGGGAGCTTGCGCTTGCAGGCAGGCAGGCGCTGGAACTACTGAGCTAATCTCCAGCCCCGCCTTGAGTTTGAGGCCAGCCAGGGATACACAGTGAGTTTAAGGCCAGCCTGAACTACTTAGTTTCAGAAATGCTTTTCTTCAATAATCATTACACTTTTTATTTTCTTGAGACCTTGTCTCAAAAAGAACAACGACAAAAAAGGGAGCACTGGGCTGGAGGGTTAGCTCAGTGGTTCCGGCGCCTGCCTCGCAAGCGCAAGGTCCTGAGTTCGATCCCCGGTAACCACATAGAATGCTGGGCGTGGAGACTCACTCCTACCAACAATCAACATAGCATACCACAATGCCGGATATGGTGGCTCACGCCTGTCATCCCAGCACTCGGGAGGCAGGGACAGGAGGATTGCTGAGTTTGCGGCGGCTTGCCTGGGCACCATAGTGAGCTCAGGGCCAGCCTGAACTACAAAGCGAGACCCTGCCTCAAAAAAAAAAAGCAAAAAAAAAAAAAAAAAGGGAGCACTGGATGAGATCTATAGTTAGATCAACCTCTTTTTCTATTTTTTAATCCCCTCCCCCATATGGCCACATTTTGCAAGATTCTAACAATGATTAACAGAAACTGATTTGGTTTGTTATTTTTTCCATTTGAATACTGATCCAAGTTTTAATCAGCAACCTATATTTATAAAGGGCTCACAATATTATGAAATCAAACTATTATCACAGTTGTAATAAGTACAGCTAAGCAAGAAATAAACAATTTGTTATTTAATTTTGATAGTTAAGGGCAATGACAGTCAAGATCAACCTCATTCTAAGGTAGCACCTTCAGTGGGTAGAGTGAGATCTGATACCAGCTCTAGTAATAATGTCTAGTGTTAAACCAACCCTGTGAAAAATTCCTCTTGATATGACACCCATAGCCAATCAGAACTTAACAATCAGAATGAACCTATACAGAGCCGGAATTCCAAACAAAAGCAAGGAAAAACTTGGTCTATAACTTTGGTGTTCTTTAGTACATGTATACTTTCTAGTAAGCCTTAGAAGGCTGAAAATGCCTACCTGGCTCCTAGGGGCTCCTTTGCAGATAACCAAGTTGGAGTCACAAGCCTAGGTCAACTCTACTTAGCCAACTGTAGGGAGGACAACCGATCATCCCTAATTGTTACATTCTTTATCACAGTTCTCAAAGGGAAGGTGCATTTTGGTATTGAACAAGGGAGAGGTAAACCAGAAAATCCTAGGAAACATACTCAGCACACAGACAAGCCATCCTTCTCTCCCTCCGGGATTAACAGGTTGAGGAGTGGGGACTGGGAAACATGATTTGAAAAAAATTTCTCAGGGATGTAGCTCAGTGGTGCCACATGCTGCCTGGCATGTGCAAAGTCTTGAGTTAAATCCCTGGTTCAGGAAAAATAAAAATTTCTCAGTAATAACAAACCTGTGTGTGTATTAAAAAAGTGTCCACCATGGAATTGAGACTAAATTAACAGAGTATCAAAAGCATGTAACACTACTTAAACATATGCAAATGCAAAAAGAGGCAAAAAGATGGAGGAATTCAGTAAGGGGCACAGTCCCAGCTATTCTTGGGCACCAGTAACTAGCTAATCCAGTCTATTACTACACTGCAAAGCACAATTTCAGAAGGAATTATGTTGTAATGTGTTAATGCTGTATAAGGCCTATCTCCATGAAGGTCAGCAAGACGACTACTTAGATATTTCAAATGAGGAATGAGGTGGGCAGTTATACTATTGGTGCAGGCACAATCAGACTCTGTGTTTCCCTGATCTTTGTTGCACTAGCCTCATCACCTGGGTCCTGGCCTCAGACCCCTAAACTGAGACTTAGGTCAGAGCAGACCCAGCCAGGCCTCTAGGATGTCCACTCCTGAAGGTCGGCTTCATTGCTGTCACAAAGGTCAACTGTAGGGCACAGGGCAGGAAGGAAAGTAAGGGGAATAAAAAGAAACTGGATGTATAAAGGAACAAGAGAAACTGCTTCTTGGCAGACCAAGGAAGCAAACACTAGGAGCATTTCATAACTGGAAATATGAGTACACAGCATGGAACCCAACTGATCTAATTCTGGAGGTGCTATAAACCTGATGGCTGTATTGGGGCTCCAACTGACATTTCAAAAAAATAAACAAGGTAAAATTGTGATCTTGTTGTTTTTCTGTTCACAGGTCCAATAATCGCCTAACAGCAGTGTCCTGCCCTTTGCAGATGATTAGTGCTGACTGTTATTGGTCTATTTTCTTCCATCTTGTGCAGGTCCTCAGAGAACACTGCCAAAACAGACACAGAGCTTTCTTCCTGCTCATGTACAGTCAGGAGCCCATTAAATACCTCCCAGATAACTCAACACCCAAAACTGTCTTCCACAATAGAGCCAGCAGCTGAGGCTAACTGGAAACAAGGGCAGCTTCTCCAGGTCTAGATTTCCTCAACCGTGGGCCATGATGCCAAAACCTCACCCCTTAGACAATGGAGAAAAAGAATAGATGGGACAGCACTTCACAAACTGTAAAATACCGGCAGTGATACTGTGCAGGAATGTTACAGCCCCCACATTGCCCTCTCCCCTTGGGTCTCCACAATGAGCCATGAGCCATGTGCACTGAGAAAGATCATCTGTTTACAAACATCCTATCAATTTGATATGCTACTTGAATTTGTTAAAAAGGTTATTCTTGGGCCGGAGATTTACTTCAGTGGTTCCACAGCGCCTGCCTTGAAAGCACAAGGTCCTGAGTTCGATCCTGGTAACCACATACAATAATGCTGGGCGTGGTGAGTCACGCCCACCAGCAATCAGTACCACATACCATAGTGCCAGGCATGGTGGCTCATGCCTGTAATCCCAGCACTCGGGAGGCAGAGGCAGGAGGAATGCTGAGTTTGAGGCTTGCCTTGGCTACATAGTGAGCTCAGGGCCAGCCTGAACTACAAAGCGAGACCCTTTTCTCCAAAAAAAAAAAAAGAAGAGGAATTTTTTCCTCCAAAAATTTTATGACTGCCATTAAGTTTCCATGATAAAGAGTAACACTAAGTCCTAAAGGTGAGGTGGACTAAAGGCCATCTTGATGTGCCCCAGTCAGACTTAGTTCCAGTCTGCAAAGATGTATCAGAAAGGCTGTCACCGATTACAGCAAGAAATTCTTAGAAGGTCTGGCCTGATCATTTCATTAACCCTATCTTGTTAAGTCCCACAAACCTGTGAGGAAGGTCCTATCATTATCTTCACATTCTGTAAATGAAGAAATAAGTGATTTAGCAACTTAGCAAGGTAACAAAGCCACTAACTAAAAGGACTTGCACTCCAAGGCCATGTCCTTACCCACCATATTCCACTACCTCCTTCAGCCACTTCCAACGACAAGTCAGTCTGGAGCCAACACAAGTGTTCCACAGGTGCTCTGTACTCCAAGAAAGAGCTCCATCCATTCAACACCTATGGAACACATGGGCACAAAGACAAAGATCCTAACCTATCTACCTGAGGGAGCGATGATTCTGGGGAAACAAGTCTTAAAAAAAAAAAAAAAACACAAAAGCTAGGCATAGTGGTACACACCTGTAATCTCAGCACTTGGGAGGCTGAGGCAAGAGGCTCTAGGAGGCTCTATTACAAATTTGAGGCCAGCCTGGGCTATAGTCAGTTCAAGGCCAACCCCCTATCTCAAAAACAACAAAACAAAATGCAGTAAGCTACAGAATAGGCTCTAGAACACGCTACCCTCTCTATCTCTATGTCACAGGCTCACCCTATAATTTCTAAACTGAGAAGACTTTCTTAGAATAGAATAAACCACAGTTTATACAAAAAGAACTTCAGGGCCAGAGATTTGCTCAGTGGTTCCAGCGCAGCGCCTGCCTAGTGAGTACAAGGTCCCTGGTTTGATCTCTAGTAACCACATACAACAATACATACACCGGCAATCAGTACCACACACCACAATGCTGGACTTGGTGGCTCACGCCTATAATCTCAGTACTCGGGAGGCAGAGGCAGTAAGTAGGATTACTGAGTTTGAGGCTTGCCTGGGCTACATAGTGAGCTCAGGGCCAGCCTGAACTACAAAGCGAGACCCTGTTTCAAAAAAAAAAAAGAGATGGAGAAGAGGCCAGGCATACAGGGTCTTGGAGACCACACTGAGAGGTGGTCTTTTTGTCCTGAAAGCAATGACGAGTGACAGAAAGGTGACTCTCTGCGTCTGCAGGCAGGTGCTGAGGTCCTGACACACACTGACTCCAGCTGCAGTGTGGAAAACACAACAGAGAGTTCGAAAGGAGGAGCTGGGGAAGGTCAATCCCTTACTGTGTTTCAGGCAAGGGACTGTGCTAGCCTGACTCAAGGGTAACTGGTAAGGAGGGATTTGAGAACCAGAGACAAATCCTTGTGACTTGATGGGTTAGATATGAAAGAAAGGAAGAGGATGTACTTAAGGACAAACACCAGTACTGGGATTACAAAATCAGGAGGAGAAGGGTCGCATCATAAATCTGGGAATAAGAACTGGGTTTAGGAGAATGTACTAGGTTTGAGACCTGGGACATCCCAGTCTGGGTATCAATCAGAAAGGTATTTAAAGTTCAGGTTTAGGAATTGATGCTATTTAATGCCTTCTAGAGCAGAGACTAATTGCGGTGAGTTCGAGGCCAGCCTGGGTGACATAGTGATTTTTGAACTACATTGTGAGATCTTACCTCAAAAAACTTAAAAGAAAAAGAAAAAAACCAAATAACCCCAAATCAGTAGCCAGACTGTACTAAATGATGATGCTTTTCCTTCAAGTCATGGGCTCCTAATAACACTGTGCAACTAACATATATTGAATACTATATACTGGAAACTATTTCAAACATGTCTGCCTAAGTTCAACTCCTTGAAATATATTGTTCAGCAAAATTTTAATTCCATATATTATTTGACACAAAATTCTAAACTCTTGGTATCCTAATTGAAATGAGGCAGCAAATAAGAAACTGTAACATGATGAAAGAAATGAAGGGCTTTGTATGACCCAAATAGCTTATAAGTCTGTACTAATTCATTCCACTTTTAAGGGGGAGAAAAAAAAGGAGCTAACTTTCACTTAAAATTCATGTCCAAGACAATTCCGGGACCAAAGAAGTTGAGTAATCTGCCCAATGCCTACAACTATAAGGCCAAACATGAAAATGAAGTACAGGTGCCCCTCTCACCAATCCATGCCTGAGACCAGAAAAGGCAAAAAGCTGCCACTTTCCAGGAGGCTGGGCTTCCATACTAGAGGACAAATATTAGGATGTTTATTTAGAAAACTTTTTTAGCCAGATGTGGTAGCACACACCTGTAATCCTAGCATTTGGGAGGCCCAGGCAAGAGGGTCTCATCTAAGTATGAACCTGGACAACATAGAGAGTTCAAGGCCAGTCTGAACTACACAGCAAGACCCTATCTCAAAAATACCACACACAGCCGGGTGTGGTGGCTCACGCCTGTAATCCCAGCACTCAGGAGGCAGAGACAGGAGGATTGCTGAGTTCAAGGCTTGCCTGGGCTACATAGTGAGCTCAAGGCTAGCCTGAACTACAAAGTGAGACCCTGTCTCAAACACACACACACACACACACACACACACACACACACACACACACACACGGCCTGAGTTTGATCCCCAGTACCAGAAAAACAAACAAACAAACAAATGGACTGAGAATTTAGCTCAGTGGTACCATGTCTGCCTTAGAGGTACAAGATCCTGCTGAGTTCAATCCCCAGTACCCCAACAAATAAACAAAAGAAATTTTTTATTATTACATGCATTCAGTAGTTATATTCTTAGCCTCAAGATAGCCTTAATTTGTTTGTTTGTTTGGGTTTTTTTGAGACAGGGTCTCACTTTGTAGTTCAGGCTGGACCTGAGCTCACTATGTAGTTCAGGGAAGCCTCGAACTTACAGCAATTCTCCTGCCTCAGCCTCCCGAGTACTGGGATTACAGGCATGAGCCACCAACACTGAGTTGATAACATTAATTTTTTTTTTCTTTGAGACAGGGTCTCGCTTTGTAGTTCAGGCTAGCTCTGAGCTCACTATGTAGCCCAGGCAAGCCTCGAACTCAGAAATCCTCCTGCCTCTGCCTCCCGAGTGCTGGGATTACAGGCGTGAGCCACCATGCCAGGCACTGTGGTATGTGGTATTGATTGCTGGTGGGCGTGAGTCTGCATGCCCAGCACTGTATGTGGTTACCAGGGATCAAACTCAGGACCTTGCGCTTGCGAGGCAGGTGCCAGAACCACTGAGCTAACCCTCCGGCTCAATAACATTAATTTTTAAAAGCCTGTTCTTGTTCATTCACTGCTCTCTGCTTCAGCCTTTTTAGTTTATGTATTTTTTTAGAGACAGAGTCTTGCTATGCACTTAAGGCTGGCCTTGAACTCAGAGCAATCCTTGTACTTCAACCTTCCTAGTGTCAGGATTATAGGCGTGTGTACCAAGCCTAGCTGCTTCAGATTAAAAATTTCACCTTAAACTCAATATGGTGGTGCATACCTGTAATACAAGTACTTTGGGAGACTGAGCTAGGAAAATCACAAGTTCAAGGCCAGCCTGGAAAACTTAGTAAGCTCTTTTCTCAAAATAAAAAATTTTAGGCCCAGGGATTTAGCTCACTGCTGTGTGCCTGCCTCACAGGCAAAAGGTCCAGAGTTCGGTGCATTTACCAATAAATAAATAAATAATTTTTAAAAGCTGGGGCGAAAAAAGTAAAAAAAAATAAAAAGGTTGGCATGCAAGTCAGTGACAAGACCCTAGGTTCAATCCTCAGTACTAAAAGAAAAAATAAAATAAAAAGGGTTTCACATGGTTTGACATATGGGATTCACATGGTTTGACCATCTCCTAAAAGCTAAGTAAGTTTCAATTACATCTGCTTACAGAATCTGGATCAAAATGCAAACTCAAACCTGGAAGCAACAAATGTTTGTTTCCTAACAAATGCCTATTCCAGGTTTCCAAACAAAATCCACTGAAACAATAGTAAACAAGCTACTCCTAACTCGTAAAACAGATTTTCAAAAACAACTTTTTTTTTTTTTTTTTAGACAGGGTCTCACTTTGTAGTTCAGGCTGGCCCTGAGCTCACTATGGAGCCCAGGCAAGCCTCGAACTCAGCAATCCTCCTGTCTCTGCCTCCCAAGTGCTGAGATTACAGGCGTGAGCCACCACGCCCGGCACTGTGGTATGTGGTATTGATTGCTAGTGGGCGGGAGTCACGATGCCCAGCATTGTATATGGTTACCGGGATCAAACCCAGGACCTTGCACTTGTGAGGCAGGTGCCAGAACCACTGAGCCAAATCTCTGGCCCAAAAACAACTTATTTTTAAGTCAAACTCACAAGTTAGATTTCCTGAAGGAATAATGGTATATACATATATTCTTTGTGAGGCCACAAATGTTAAATTATCAAGGAGAGATTCTGTGTGTGATCAGGAAATATTACATAGTTCTTACAAATGGCAAATGTGCGTACTCTACAGAACTTGAGGAACGTGTAAAAAAACTCATGATAAATGAGAGGGAGAAACATGGACTAGTTGGTACATGAATTACCCAATGTTTACAACTGTGAACAAATGCCTGCTATCCTGGAGTAGTATGGACCATACCCCTCCTCCAGCGTCTTTCATGTATGTACAGATGTGGGTTGCCAATGGGCATGTGTTGGCTTTGCCAAAGCCCATTAACCCTCAGGGAACTGAGATAACAGTACTCAATTTGGCACCACCACCCATGGCCCAGCCCACCACATCCTGCCCCAGCTCAGATAGTGACCAAGTTACTCAGGCAGCACCAAGAGGAGACTGGAGGTGGGAGTCAGAAAGGGAAGAAGGAACCAAGGGCCACTGGGTACCTGGTACAGCAGAAAAAGGAACATTTCTAACTCAGACCTAGTAAAACCTCAGCTGTGCCCTTCACCAGCTGTGTAACCACAGGCAACCTACGTGATCTTCCTGAGCTTCAAGTTTTCATCCGTGAGGACAGGAAAGCAGGTCTACCAAGCCCCCATGGGATCATTGGATGGCTAGTCCCCTTCCCTCCTTCAGTTTCCTGGTCTTCAAAAGAGCAAGCAAGGTGACAGTAAAAATCAGAGGGATTACCAGATCCCTGGTATATTATAGATCTGTCAATTCTACCCCTATATAATAAACACTGGCTACTCATGCCCTGGGATTAGGGTAACAGGAATAACTATAGGGAAGATTAACAGGTCAAAGTGTGAAAAAATACTTTGAACGGCAACAGCAGCATCACTGGTTGTAATTTTGTGACCCCATTCTTTATAATGACATTCAGAAGAAAGTAGCTCTAGGCCAACAGCTGTAATCCCTCACCCTGTCCCCATAGCCTATGGCCAACCAGGCTCTGGAGGTCGTGGCCATTCCAGGGGAAAGCCTTCAGGTGACCAGACTTCATGGAGGGGCTGTGAGGGGTTCATGCTAATGCTAGCTGGACACACAAAATACCAAGCAGCGAAGGGCAATCAATGGCCAGGCTCAGAAGCCAGGCAGAAAATGGGAAGATGTTCGATTCTGCTTTGATGCAGGGCTGAGAGGGA